>JACEHZ010000171.1:600000-759817 GCA_017893485.1 Hemerocallis citrina
TGGTGCACACCCTCTCAAAGATCTGTTCCCAAACCTCTACGTACACACATCTCAACCCCACGTTGCGGTAGCCCAATGCTGGTAAAGACGATACTAGAGACTTCCCTTTAAATCACGTCTCTCATTGGACTCACAGGAGAAACTTATGGAGTTGTAAAATTACATTACACAATCTAGGGTCAGATGCTTTCAAGGCCCCGATCATAAAGCATGTGAATTGGAAAAGAATGGCGCTTTCTCGGTGCAGTCGCTCTATGACCGTATACACTTTAGAGGGTATACTACGAGCTGGTCTTCTGTCATCTGGAAAGCACAGACTCCACTTAAGGTTAGAGACTTTCTCTGGCTGGTCCTAAATGATGTTATCCTTACATGAGAAAAATCTTGCTAAAAGACAGCCAAACATTGCTACCGAATGCGATTTTTGCACCATACACCTGGAGACTAGAAACCACCTATTTGTGGACTGCCTTAGGAGCAAAGCGGTTGTAGTGGAGGTTCTGAGAGCCCTAGGTATGACCGCTTACCCCCAAGATATGATGACTTTCGGATTGGCCTCATATTTGCTAGTGAGAGGAACAATATGAAAAATGCATGGTACATTGCCATCACCACTACCACTTGGGTTTTATGGCTAGACAGAAATAATTTTTACTTTCGTGGGACTCATAATAATATTTCAGGTAATCTAACTCTTATAATGCATCTGATTTCTCTTTGGGCTACTACAGCGGCATCGGGTCCTAGGGGCAGGATTGACAGGACCTTCCAGGTGGACAAGTACGACGACAAGAAGATTGTGATCGGTCCTACGCTAGATTGAGAAGCACGTTTCTTTTTCCCACCTTCCAGGGGCATGTTGGAGGGAACCTCTTATTATGTATTTGTCATGCATATCTTTGTACTCGTTATGTAGTGTACTTTTACTATTCTGACCACTGGTCCTATCCTCCTATGTAGTTGGAGGTATTCTATTTTATTTTCTGTTTATCATTGGTATTTGTATACATTTTTTCGGTTCTACGGAATTGTTTTGTTAATTTCTTATTAATAAAACATGTTGGCTATATTTTATATTTTTCATTATAAAAAAAATCCTTGTTACTGGCCGTTAAATTTAGAAAAAATATTTATTTAAAATTGACTGAGAATGAGAAATTTTACCAAAATTACCACCTTAATCACCTATGTGATGGTGATTTGGAAGCTGTGGCGAGGGTGAGGGAATGGAGGTTGGATTGCGAGATAGTTAAGGGCGGTCGAGGAAGTGGTTTGTGATGAAGAGGCAGTGACCATCAAAATTCAAAACCTAGAAAATTAATCAAAAACCGAAAATAGTTCCATAAACTGCTTTGTCAAGTGCTCAATGCTCCATGATGTAAAAACAATCATCTACTTAGTCGCAACAACGCACATTTTATACTCCACCTTTTCCTTTTAAAAAAAAAAGGAAAAAAAGAAAAAATGTTGGTTGGATGGGCCTTGGAGAGGGCCCAATGTGGATTGTTGTGGGGTTATAATTCTGTACATAAATCTAACAACAACCACAAAAATGGATTCCCTTCCATTGGTAAGTCTAAATCTTGCATTTCTGTCTTTAATTGGGAAAATATATAATCCCGAACAAAAATTTCACCAGAGGGAATATATCGCATAGATCTATGTATAGTCTCAAGAATTTTGCCCCACAACTCTAGAATCCTATGCTCCACAATTTTCTCTTTCATATGTTCATTTATACATTGTGTGATGTTTTGGGGTAATTATGGATAGTATCCGTGACCTCTTGTGTCCGGGCAAATATCTCTCCTCTCCAGTATTGTTGTTGTTGAGAAAATAATTACTACACTGGAATGTCCAAGTTAATCTTCTGATAGCACCGCACGATTCTGATATGGATTGATCGATCGGCTTTAACTGCAACAGGAAGAAAGTGTAAGAACGGTTCGAGACGTGGATTGCATTTTTTTAAGAAGTTACTCGGTCGATTCTGGAGATGAATCGTTGATCACCAAATACTCCCCCCAAGATTTAACGAGCTTCTGTTTCCAATGTTGCCTAATACTCCAGTGGCAACATGTACCAACTTGCATCACTCAATGTAAAAAAAAAAATACTCAGTAATTGGAAAAACTATTTGAGAAAAGAGGAAGAATGAAATTATTTTTCTCTGCATATATATATATATATATATATATATATATATATATATATATATATATATATATATATACACACACACACACACACGCACACACATAAATCATCCGAAAGACGAGAAAATGTTTCACTGGTTTTCGCCATAAAAACGAGAATTATTTTCATCATAAAAGATCCTTTAATGCCATCAAAACATTTCATTGATTTTTCTTTACTGGTAAAAAACGGAGAGTAACATTTGATGAGAATTTTTTTTTTTGATCTAATCAAAATCTAAAATTTAAAACCAGAAGAATAAAAAAATCTTTTTTTTTTCAAGAGACCCCAAAGGCCCTAAGGCCCGGCCTGATCAATCTCTACTATTTTAATGGGAGAGTTGGGGTTGTAAACAAACAAACCCTAATTTTGTAACTGAGTAAACCCGTGCAAATCACGTTAATTACGTTAATATTAAAATCCAGCAAAAAATAACAAACCCGTGCAAAACCAGATCTCCCCTATACTCATTAACTCCCCCTCTATTCATTTCCATCTCTCTCGCAAGTCGCAACCCCCTCTCGTCCAAATCCAAAAACCCTAAATCTCCCCTATACTCATCTCCTTCCCCTCTATTCATCTCCCTCTCCCCCCCAACCCGGTCACTCGCCAGCGACGCCCAACGCGCCCTCAACACCGTCGCGCCGCTCCGTTGCTAGTGACGCCCGTCACAAACAACCCTTCATCTCCCCTCTATTCAATTCCTTCTCTCTCGCAATGCTGTCACCAGCGACGTCCCCTTGAACCGCAGATTTCCCACTGCCCTTCCTTGAAATGCAGGCCTTGAAATCGAGGTACACAGTTCAAGAAATTGCAAAACCCTAAACCCTCAATTCCTTCTAGGGTTTCTTTTCCAGATCCCTTTCAAAAATTTGTTTGTTTGTTGGTTTTTTTTGCAGGAAGATGGCATTTGCATTATTTCTCGCAGTATTAGTTTTGATTATTTCGTTAAATTATGCCGTAGTTTTTGCGGTGGTTTTACATTTTTTCGATATAGGTGTTTCTATGACTGTAGAAATGTCATGATCAGTATGTGACAATTATATTCTGAATAGGCATATTGAAGTGTTAATAATATGAATAATAGTAGTATATGGTTACTTACTAAGACATGCCGACAAACTGTTTGATGTTTTGCTCGAACAGACCTACACCCACTCCTTGCTTGACCTTTATTCATTTAGTATAGTTCTATTTATTTACAGTGTACAATATAGTTTCTTATATCAACTAAAATATATGTTTTGATGCTGTTTATTTGAAACTTTAGTATTCCAGTTGTGCAAACCTGACTTATTTATTGTACCTTGCTAGCATGCCAGTTGTGCAGAGAGGAAGCACACTTATCCTTTACAGATATTCAATAGCTAATTGATTGCTTTAAGGTGCCTAGTTATATATTTGAGTACCGGTATTGTCGACCTTTAATCTCATTGAGTTTGAGTACCTGAATTAACTCAACCAGTCCCTGTTCACTCATCAGCTTGCTGAATTAACTGCATAATAAACAATTGAGCATAATAAATTGCTCCTGATTTCTTGAAAGGTAGGGGATCAAATGGAGTTTTTTTTATGTTCATTTAGTATTGGTAATGCAAAAAATTTGTAATTAATAATTTTAAATATTTAGACCACTGCCGGGCATTAAATTTACTAGATGGTTATCGTGTTGAATTGTTAAACCAATCTGTCTTTGTATATGCAGGGACGTGGCTTAGAAACAAATCTATATGCGCAGCTAAAATGCGATTCTATCAAAATTGGAATGGTAATTCCCTTTTCTGAACCATAACCTAAAATGTATATGAAATAAAAACTTAAGTTTCTTTCTGTTGCTGTCTTCAAAGGTGAAACACCCCGAGGTGGCTCAGTTCTTGGGGGGAAGGCTCTGTGATTGTGTTTTCAAGTATAATGAGGTTCCAAATTACTGAGGCGACACCCATTGTAATAATTTACCGTATCTTTTCTTATGAGTATTTTATTTAATTTAATAACTATAATTTTTCGTAGTCGTGCATCGCACGTGCATTATACTAGTATATATAATGTGGAAGATGAGAATTGATCCTCCAACATCAGTGAGCCCAATACTTTAACCATTGGGCCACAAGACCATGTTGACAATAAAAAATAAAATAAGTGTTTTAAATGTATACTAAATTCCAACAATCCCCACTTATATATTTAAAACACTAATTTGAAGACAAGCGATTTTCCAAAAGTATAAAACCATGCATAAGTACAGTGTCCAAAGACTTGAACATTACATAGTGGACAATCCCCAAAATGCAAGAAGAATGAGTTAAGTCTTGAAATCATTTCTCATATTCACGTAGTGAAAGAAAACCACACATGATTCTTCCAGGTTTCAAGTTCTAAATGCCAGCACATTCCGGTCTTGTGCTTTATCGCAGTATATGTGAATATTATAGAGAATCAGCTTCATTCTCATAGAAGCGGCCACACTTCACAATCACCCCAGTGAATCTATCAAAAGTGCTCTTGTATCTAGACACTCATCTCATACAGAGATATAGAACTCATTAAGAGCTAAGCTCTTCCTTACTAACGCTATAAGACATCATGCACATACACATCAAGATGGACTAAGGAGTGGTAAACTCCCAGGTTGCATGATTCCAATCACAGTATGGTTTGTTTTTCCTATTGAACCTATGTCTTGGGATATCCAGTCGTATAAGTTGGGTTCCCACCATATATGATTCTAAATGGGCTTCGGTCCCATCCTTACCGATGTGTTCCAAATTTTGTCTTGAGATAATCCTTTCGTCAAATGATCTGTAAGGTTACTTTCTACTATATATATATATATATATATATATATATATATATATATATATATATATATATATATATATATATATTAAATATGTTTATTATAATAAATTATTTCATATTATTATATAATATGCAATTATTATAATATATTATTATATTATATATACTATTTTATATATACCATTATTATTATTATTATTATTATTATTATTATTATTATTATTATTGTTGCCGCTAAATTCGGTGTGGGGGCAAACAGACAGTATTTGTGAGTTCGTGGAAAACCTGAATAGCAAACACCTAACCTGTTCCGCCGGAGCTTGACCGTTGACTCCCACCGTTCACCTGCAAGGAAGTGCGAGACACCGGGGTTGATCCCGGCGACGCACCCTCCGACGCTCAAGTCAGTATCCAGAAATGATTATGAAAGAGCGTTTAACTAGAAAAAGATTGATTACCTCTTAATGGAGATGGGTGTGGGGTATTTATAGTCGCCGTTGGGATCAGATAAGGAATGTGATTCCTGTGATCTGATAAGGAATATTCTCCTAGTAAACAGATTAGGAATGTAATCCCTTAATTCTCGGTGAAAAGATAGATGTGAATCAGAGTCGTTGATTAGGATGAATCAGAAACCCTAATTCTATCTTTTCTGGACTGGGTGTGTTTCGGGTTGAGACCCGTACCCAGTTGAGGTGGATCCGTTCACGGGTTATTGGATCTGTGAGAAAGAGACCCAGTACCCGCTTCGGACCCATTTGCACGTGAAATTACCATTTTACCCCTGAGCTTTAAGATTCGTGTCCGATGTGAACGGTCCCGATTTAATTCTATTTTTAACCATATCACGAGCCCCCCACTCCCGAAGACTGAGTTTGATCAGCCTTTGAGGAGTAGTTTTACTGTTTCAATGGCGTACGAGATTTTATCGGTGTTCTTAAGGGAGTTTGGAATCTTGCTCGGGGTGTAACGGTGTTATTATGGGCTTGTAAAGTGCCCAAAAATATTCTCAGAATTTTCTGGATTTTTGGTGATTTTTCTAGATTTTTCTGAATTTTTTCTCATTTTTTTGAATTTTTTATTCATTTTCCGAATTAAATAATTAATTATCAAAAATATTAATTAATTATTCTAATTTAATAATTAATTTTTCAGAATTTAAAAATAATTTTTTCTGAATTAATAATTATTTTTAGAATTTTTAATTAATTTTTTTCGATTTTTTAATTATTTTTTCGGATTTTTTAAATAAAAAAAACAAATAAATAAATAAATAAATAATTTAAATATTACCTGGACACGTGGCAGATTTTTGGCCGTCCATCATGACCAGATGAGCACGCATCGTGAGGCAGATCGCGATCTGGACACGTGGCGAGTTTCTGGCCGTCCATCATGATCAGATCTGCGCGCATCGTGAGGCAGATCGCGATCAGGACATGTGGCGCGTTTCTGGCCGTCCATCATGATCAGATCTGCGCGCATCGTGAGGCAGATCACGATCGGGACACGTGGCGCGTTTCTGAGCGTCGATCGTGTCGCGACGCGAATTTTGAGACGATCGGACGGATCGTGTTGGTCGGTCAATTTTTTTCTCAATTTACAGCATCGGTACTTCAGCACTTCGGTTCGGCACCTCGGATCACTGAGATGATGCCACGTGGCATGCCACGTGGCCTTTTTTTTTTTTTTTCTTCTTCTTCTTTGCTTTTCTCTGCTTCGCTTCTCCTTCTCTCCTTCTTTGTTTCTTTTTCGCCTCTCCTCGCTTCTCCTTCGTCTTCGTCTCGAAGGAAGCTCCGACGAAGGAGCTCGGAGCTCGACGGTGGAGCTTGGAGAGGTGACGGGTTCGGCTCGGCGACGGAGGGAGTTCGGCGAGAGTGGGAGCTCGGAGTTGTGGCGGAGTTCAAGCTTGGACGAAGGTGGCAAGGAGTTGGAGCTTCGGTTTGATGGGTTCGGCTCGGCATGGAGAGTCGACACTTCGGAGCTTGACGACGAGTGAGCTGCTCGGAGCGGCGCTGTGTTTGGAGTTGGGTTCGGGTTCGGAGCTCGTCGACTCAGTAGGGAGGAGCTCGGAGGTGAGCTCGATGACGGAGCTCGACGAGGGTGGAGTTGTGAGCGCTCGAGGTTGAAGGAGTTCGCTCGAGCTGGTGGAAGCTTGGGCTCGGCCTCGGAGCCTTGTAATGGCGGGGCGGTAGCTCGTCGAGGAGGATGACGGAGCTGAGACGGTAAGCTTCGTCAGGGGAGCTCGGCAGTGTAGGAGGTCGGAGATGAGCGAGCTCATGGAGGGAGAGCTCGGCACAGCGGCTCGGCATAGAAGCTCGGTGGTGATGGCGAGGCAGCGGGATTCTCGACGAGGCGGTGAGCTCGGCCGCGAGGTGGAGTGGGTTCGAGCTTGGGCCATGGTCGAAGAAGCTTGAACACAGTGGAGAGTTGGCGATTGAGGTGGTCTGCGCTCGTCGAAGGTTTTGCGAGGGAGGAGAGCTCCGTCGATGTCGTTCGAGGTCGGCGAAGCTATGAAGTAGCTCGGCGATGGACGCTCGACGTCGTCGAACGGAGGACGAGGTCGGCGAGGGGAGTTCGTGACGAAGCGGGAGAGCTCGAGCTTGGAGGTGCTGCCGTTGGAAATTGTCGAAGGAGAGGTTGGGTTTTCTTCTTCTGTCTGGTTTTGTTTTGGCGGGAGTTTGGAGGAGAAGAAGGAGTGTTGCTTTTGTTGTTGGAGAAGAGGATGGCGTGGGGAGTGGGGAGTTCGGGTTTGGATCCTAACGGGTCCGAACCCATACTTTTTTTTTTCTCTTTTTCTCCTCCGCTTCTTTGTTGCTCGGCTAATGCCTCTGGTTCGGCAGATCCGAGCACAGATTTTGAGGAGAATTTTTTCCCACTCTGCTGTTCGGAAGATAGGTAGCTCGGATTTGAGATCCGAGCTACGTGGCTCAATCTGGACGGTTGATCACGATCGTGGCGCGAATCACGAGACAAGAGGCACGAGTTTCGAGAAAACGTTATCTTGTCGTTTTGTGGTGACGTGGCGAGATCTGAGCCGTTCATCATGTTTTAGCGCAAATTTTGAAACGATCCGACGGTGAGATGAGATCGGTCGAATTTTTCTCCATATACGAGGGTCGGTACCCCGGTACCTCGGATCGGCACCTCGGATCCTCTCTGGGAGCATCTGGTTTGCTCGGCAAATGAATCTGGTTCGGCAGATCCGAGCACGGATTTCGAGGTACATTTTTCGCCGCTCCGCAGTTTGGTCGATTGGCAGATCCAAGCTACGCGACTCAATCTTGACGGTTGATCACGATCGTGGCACGAATCACGAGACAAGAGGCACGAGTTTCGAGAAAACGTTATCCTGTCGTTTTGCGGTGACGTGGTGCGATCTGATCCGTCCATCATGACGAGCGCGCTTTTTTACAAGATCCAACTGCTGATATGGGTCGGCGAGTTTTTTCGCCATATACGAGGGTCGGTACCCCGGTACCTCGGCTCGGCGCATCAGGGCTGGTGGCCGAGGTGCTGAGTTGGCTATTTTGGAGGAAGCGTTTCTTGAAGGTTCCACCCTTCCGTGCCTAGTAGCTCTGCTGCTCGACTAAGCTGTTCGGTAGCTCGGTCGAGCAGGCCGATGAAAGGCAATTCGGAAGGTACACGCGGCAGGATCTGGGCCGTTCATCATGGCGCGCATCACGAGGATGGGGTTCAGATCACGAGAAAACGTTATCTTGTCGTTTTGTGGGCGTGGTGAGATCTGAACCGCCCATCGAATTCTGACGCGAATTTTGGAGAGATCCGACGGTGACTTCGCCTCGGAGCGATTTTTTGCCATATACGAGGGTCGGTACCCCGGTACCTCGGCTCGGCGCGTCAGGGCTGTTCACCCTCTGCCCGTAGTAGCTCGGAGAAGAGGAGAAGAGGAAGGGGAGGAGAGGCAATTGGGTTCTCTCCTCTGCCTTGTTCTTCCGCACAGTGGAGAAGAGGAGAAGAGGAAGGGGAGGAGAGGCAATTGGGTTCTCTCCTCTGCCTTGTTCTTCCGCACAGTGGAGAAGAGGAGAAGTGTTGGGGAAGAAGGAGAAGAATGAAGGAGCTAAGAAGGGTATGGGTCGGACCGTGGGTATCGGATCCGACCCCGACCGTTAGCCTCTTTTTCTTTCTTCCTCTTCATCTGCTTGCTTTGTTTGGCGAATCCGAGCACGGATTTTGAGGCACATTTTCGTCGCTCCGCAGGTTGGTAGATTGGCAGATCCAGGCTACGCAGCTCGATCTGGACGGTTGATCACGATCGTAGCGCGAATCACGAGACAAGAGGCACGAGTTTCGAGAAAACGTTATCTTGTCGTTTTGTGGTGACGAGGCGCGATCTGATTCGTCCATCACGCTTGAGTGCGAATTTGGAGATGATCTAACGGTGAG
Source organism: Hemerocallis citrina (assembly GCA_017893485.1). Classification (NCBI taxonomy): domain Eukaryota; kingdom Viridiplantae; phylum Streptophyta; class Magnoliopsida; order Asparagales; family Asphodelaceae; genus Hemerocallis; species Hemerocallis citrina. The sequence goes on from JACEHZ010000171.1 coordinate 609,403, forward strand.
ATCGCCTCGGGACGATTTTTTGCCATATACGAGGGTCGGTACCCCGGTACCTCGGCTCGGCGCGTCAGGGCTGTTTGGCCGAGGTGCTGAGTTGGACGTTTTGAGGGAAGCATCTCTTGAGGGTTCCTCCCCTGTGCCCAGTAGCTCGGCTGCTCGGCTGAGCTGTTCGGTAGCTCGGCTGAGATGTTCGGTAGCTCGGCTGAGCGAGCCGGTGGCAGGCGTCTCGGAAGATACGCGTGGCCGGATCTGGGCCGTTCATCATGGCGCGCATCACGAGGATGGGGTTCAGATCACGAGAAAACGTTATCTTGTCGTTTTGTGGGCGTGGCACGATCTGAACCGTCCATCAGATTCTGACGCGAATTTTGGAGAGATCCGACGGTGACTTCGCCTCGGGATGATTTTTTGCCATATACGAGGGTCGGTACCCCGGTACCTCGGCTCGGCGCATCAGTAGTTCACCCTCTGCCCGTAGTAGCTCGGAGAAGAGGAGAAGAGGAAGGGGAGGAGAGGCATCTGGGTTCTCTCCTCTGCCTTGTTCTCTCGCATAGTGGAGAAGCGGTGCTGGAAAGATCCTCGTAAGAGCCATGGGAAGACCCATTCTGTGAAGTGAGTGCAAGGAGCAACTCTAGGGGAGAGTTGTGCTCCGATCTCGTCGAGAAGAGGTATTTGAGAGACAAGTTTGAGGAGGAATTCTAGGAGAAAGTTGTGCTCCGAACTTGTGGAGAAGAGCTCCGCTTTGGAGGTGAGCGGAGTGAAGAGCTCGGCTGTAGGAGAGCCATCTGGACGAGGAGTTTGAGGAGCAACTCTAGGAGAGAGTTTTAGCTCCGAACTCGTTGAGAAGAGCTTCCGCTTTGGAGGTGAGCGGAGCGAAGAGCTTGACTTGTAGAAGATCCATCTGGAAGGGGAGTTTGAGGAGCAACTCTAGGAGAGTTTTAGCTCCGAATTCGTTGGGAAGAGCTCCGCTTTGGAGGCGAGCGGAGTGGGGAGCTCGATTTGTAGAAGAGCCATCAGGAAGAGGAGTTTGAGGAGCAACTCTAGGAGAGAGTTTTAGCTCCGAACTCGTTTGAGAAGAGCTCTGCTTTGGAGGTAAGCGAAGTAAAGAGCTTGGCCTTGAGAAGAAAGAGGAAGGGGAGGAGAGGCATTCAGGTTCTCTCCCCTGCCTCGTTCTTTCGCACAGTGGAGAAGAGCAGAAGTGTTGGGTACTTTTGGCGGGAAGACTGAAGAAGGAGAAGAATGAAGGAGCTAAGAAGGGTATGGGTCGGACCGAGGGCATTGGATCCGACCCTGACCCGTTAGCCTCTTTTTCTTCTTGCTCTTCATCTGCTTTGCTGCTCGGTAGATGCATCTTGTTCGGCAGATCCGAGCACGGATTTTGGGGCACATTTTCCGCCACTTTGCTTCTCGGTAGATAGGTAGCTCGGCTCGGATGGTCGTGGGGGCAGTTCGGAATGGCCATCTTCCTCCGGCCCGTTTAAGGACGAGCCGGTGAAGTAAAGTCGAGCCATAGGACCCCGACCATCGTTAGATTAGTTTAAGGTTGTGGGAGCAGTTCCGAATGGCGAGCTACTTCTAGTTCGCTTAGGAGCGAACTTGCAAAGTAGAATCGAACCAAGTGTTGGACTCCGAACCATTCAACGGCTGCAGGAGCAATTTCGAACGGCGATCTACTTTCGGCTCGTCTATGGACGAGCCGAGGAAGAAGAGTCGAGCTGAGTGCTGGACTCCGAACCATCGTGAGGTTAGTTTGAGGGATGCAGGAGCAGTTTCGAATGGCGAGCTACTTCTAGTCCGCTTAGGAGCGAACTTGCGAAGTAGAATCGAGCCAAGTGTTGGACTCCGATCCATTCAACGGCTGCAGGAGCAATTTCGAACGGCGATCTACTCCTGGCTCGTTTGAGGACGAGCCGAGGAAGAAGAGTCGAGCCGAGTGCTGGACTCCGAACCATTGTGAGGTTAGTTTAAGGGATGCAAGAGCAGTTTCGAATGGCGAGCTACTTCTAGTCCGCTTAGGAGCGAACTTGCGAAGTAGAATCGAGCCAAGTGTTGGACTCCGATCCATTCAACGGCTGCAGGAGCAATTTCGAACGGCGATCTACTTCTGGCTCGTCTATGGACGAGCCAAGGAAGAAGAGTCGAGCCGAGTGCTGGACTCCGAACCATCGTGAGGTTAAGGGTTGTGGGAGCAATTCCGAATGGAGAGCTACTTCTAGCTTGCTTAGGAGCGAACTTGCGAAGTAGAATCGAGCCAAGTGTTGGACTCCTAGTAACTTGTGGGAGCAGCCATGTAGAAGAAGCTGGACTCCGAACCCACCATTTAAGAGAGTCGTGACTCGGAGAGATAGAGAAGCAAGAGCAATAATTTTCAATGAAAAGATGTAAAATTTTATTGAAATAAGCTAAGTGGCTGCTCCAATAGGGCGAGCCATTATTACATGCTGTTGGCCGAGTTACAAGCATCAGCCTTATTGAAAATCAGAATCCTACTTCTACAATAAGGTGAGGACCTCTTGGGAGGAGCTGAGTCTTGAAGCTCGGCGGGCCTTTCTGTTCGTTTGGAAGAGGTGATGGTCAGGGGAGGAGCTCGGCCCCCTCTTTTTGGACGAACTTGATCAGGTGCCCCCGTTGTATGAGTTCTTCGATCTCCTCCTTGAGAGCCCGACAATCATCCGTGTCGTGGCCGTGGTCCCTGTGAAAGCGGCACCACTTATCTTTGTCCCTCTTCTTGCCAGGGGTATTCATTCTTGGGGGAGCGCGGAGTAGTCCTTCCTTGTCCACCTCCATAAGGACTTCTGATATATTAGCAATGAGGGGGGTGAACTTCTCAAACCGAGGAGTAGGGCGGCGCTGGCCATTGCCGTCCTTCTGAAGCTTCTCAGCCTCTTCTTCTTCGGTCAACTTCCGTTTCGTCCCTGAGGTAGACCCTCCGAAGCTTGGAAGGTAGGCGGCCTCTTCGGCACGAATGTACTTGTCACACCTGAGAAGGAGGTCGGCAAAGTTCTGTGGGGGCTTCTTAGCAAGAGATGAGCGGAGGCTGGAATTGAAGACATTGGATTGGAAGGCGGCCGTTGCGACAGATTGGTCGAGGGAAGCTATAGACCTGGCTTCAGCTGTGAACCTCTTCACATAGTCTCTTAACTTCTCACCTTTCTCTTGCCTGAGCTGGAGGAGTGAGATGCTGGTCTTCTCCGTGCGCCTGCTACTCACGAAGTGGGTGATGAAGAGTGTTTCGAACTGCTCGAAGGAGAATATGGAAGACGGGGCGAGGCGGGAGTACCATTCCCGAGCCGAGCCCTTGAGAGTAGCAGGGAATGTCTTGCACAGCAGGGCATCGGAAGCTTGGTGGATGAGCATGAGAGTCTTGAAGCTCTCAATGTGGTCAATGGGGTCAGTCTCCCCGGTGTAAGTCTCAAATTGGGGAGGTTTGAAGCCGAACGGCACAGGTGCATCCAGAATGGTTCGGGAGAAAGGGGGTCGAGTAGGACGTAGGGTCCTCCCCCTAAGCTCTTCTTCTCGACCTATCTGACCCAGGCGCCTCTCTACCTCATGAAGACGGCAATACATGGCATCGTCCCTCCGACGGTAATCAGCCGAGCCTCTAGACTCGTCTTCGTAGGAGGGAGAGCGAGGGCTGCGGCGATGGTGACTTCGGGAGTGACGAGGACTTGGGGTACGCCGGGAGTTGGTAGGAGCGGGACGAGGAGATGGGGACCGTCGGCGAGGGCTTCGGACTGGAGGAGGGGACGGGGCCTTCGGCTCATTAGGGTTTTGACGGAGGTTGAGTGCCTGTTGTACCATTGCTTGGAACTGCTGGAACTCGGCACGGGTGATTGGTGCCTCATTGTTCCTGGGCTGTTGCCGATCTGCGGGGGAGTGCCTCCTTCTGTAATGCTCGGGGGACTCCCTCCTTCCCCTTCGGACAGGGGATCTTCTGTAGTCTCGGCGGTGAGGGGATCGCTCACCCGGACGTTGTTGGCGGGAGGCTCCCTCTCGGGCCCGCTTCTCGTCCAGACGGTGGTGTAAGTCCTCCACCTTCTGCCGGTTTTGAGGATTATGAGAGGCCATGGAATCCGTAGAGGCTTTGTGTATGGAGACGCGGTCTTGATGGAGAGGTTGCTTCATGCGGGAGCCCCCGCACCGGCATTCTGAGGACCGGTGGGACCCTTGGGGGGTTCCTGATTCTGAAGATGAGGCTGATCTTGTTGAAGAGGGTCCTCCACTTGAGGCGGGGGTTGTCCCTGCTGCGGAGCGGGTTGGACTGGGACTACCTCTTGCTGATCGGCGGGGTTGGGCCCGCGGTTGGACCCTCTGGACCTGACTTTTCTGGGAGGCATGGCTGGAGAAAAGCTAGTCGACGAGAAGAGGATGAGGCTATTCGTATGGTGTTCCCACAGACGGCGCCAATCTGTTGCCGCTAAATTCGGTGTGGGGGCAAACAGACAGTATTTGTGAGTTCGTGGAAAACCTGAATAGCAAACACCTAACCTGTTCTGCCGGAGCTTGACCGTTGACTCCCACCGTTCACCTGCAAGGAAGTGCGAGACACCGGGGTTGATCCCGGCGACGCACCCTCCGACGCTCAAGTCAGTATCCAGAAATGATTATGAAAGAGCGTTTAACTAGAAAAAGATTGATTACCTCTTAATGGAGATGGGTGTGGGGTATTTATAGTCGCCGTTGGGATCAGATAAGGAATGGGATTCCTGTGATCTTATAAGGAATATTCTCCTAGTAAACAGATTAGGATGTAATCCCTTAATTCCCAGTGAAAAGATAGATGTGAATCAGAGTCGTTGATTAGGATGAATCAGAAACTCTAATTCTATCTTTTCTGGACTGGGTGTGTTTCGGGTTGAGACCCGTACCCAGTTGAGGTGGATCCGTTCACGGGTTATTGGATCTGTGAGAAAGAGACCCAGTACCCGCTTCGGACCCATTTGCACGTGAAATTACCGTTTTACCCCTGAGCTTTAAGATTCGTGTCCGATGTGAACGGTCCCGATTTAATCCTATTTTTAACCATATCAATTATTATTATTATTATTATTATTATTATTATTATTATTATTATTATTATTATTATTATTATTATTATTATTATTATTATTATTATTATTATTATTATTATTACATTATTATTATATATATTATTATTATATATACTATTATTTTATTTATAATATTTTATATATACTATTATAATATATATTATTATTTTATATATACTATTTTATATATACTATTATTACATTATATTATTATTATATATATTATTATTATATATATTATTTATATTAAATATTACTATTATATATTATTATTTATATTAATATATAATATATGACTAATATATATTATTATATATATTATAATATAATACACTATTATTATAATATATTGTTATATATATATTTATAATAAATTATTGTTACATATATATCATAATATTAATTATTATTATTATTATTATTATTATTATTATTATTATTATTATTATTATTATTATTATTATTATTATTATTATTATTATTATTATTATTATTATTATTATTATTATTATTATTATTATTATTATTATTATTATTATTATTATTATTATTATTATTATTATTATTATTATTATTATTATTATTATTATTATTATTATTATTATTATTATTATTATTATTATTATTATTATTATTATTATTATTATTATTATTATTATTATTATTATTATTATTATTATTATTATTATTATTATTATTATTATTATTATTATTATTATTATTATTATTATTATTATTATTATTATTATTATTATTATTATTATTATTATTATTATTATTATTATTATTATTATTATTATTATTATTATTATATATATATATATATATATATATATATATATATATATATATATATATATATATATATATATATATATATATATATATATATATATATATATATATATATATATATATATATATATATATATATATATATATATATATATATATATATAATAGTGTGTGTATATATATGTTTATTATAATATATATTATTATTTCATATATACTATTTTATATATACTATTATAATATTCTATTATTATTATTATATATTACTATTATATGTTATTATATTTATTATTATATAATTTATTATTATTGTAATAAATTGTTTAATATATAATTATAATAGATTAATATTACATATATATTATTATAATTATTATATGTTATTATATATAAGTATATAATTAAATATGTTTATTATAATAAATTATTTCATATTATTATATAATATACAATTATTATAATATATTATTATTTTATATATATACTATTTTATATACACTATTATTATATATACTATTATTATATCATATTATAATTTTATATATACTATTATTATATTATATTATTATTATATATATATTATTATTATATATATATATTATATTATATTATATTATATTATTATTTTATATATACTATTTTATATATACTATTATTTCATATATACTATTTTATACAGACTATTATAATAATCTAATATTATTAGAATATATATTAGTATTATTATATATTACTATTATATATTATTATATATATTATTATATAATTTATTATTATTATAATGAGTTGTTTAATATACAATTTAAATATATTATTATTACATATATATTATTATAATTATTATATATTATTATATATATGTATATTATTAAATATGTTTATTATAATAAAATATTTTATATTATTATATATCAGTATGTATGTATATGTATACAACATGTATGTATCAGAGTATATATACTATATACAGTATATACATACAACCAAACCTATACATACATAATACTCTCATTTTCAAAAAACTGTTTTTAAAAAAAAATACTTTTCTGCATTGTATTTAGGTTTGTAATTAGTTCTAGCTATGCGTTGTATTTAGGTTTCTTAAGCTTGTATTGATTCTGCTTGTCTCTCGCGCTTTTTTTCTGGCGCCCTTGTTTTACATCTTGTAAAACCCTACTTTTCTGCATTGTACAGTTATTATCTTTTATCAATATATTTTTTTGATCGGGCTGGAGTCGGTAGACTCTATCCGCTTACATCAAAAAAAAAAATACTTACCAAACAGCTTTTACACTCTCATTTTCAGAAAACAGTTTTCAGAATACTCTTTTCAAAAAACTGTTTTCAGAAAAATGTTTTCAAAACAACTAACCATGCATAACCATAGGTGAACGAATCGGATCGTCGATACTAAGACAGGAAGGCCGAGTGCACACGCCGTGTGCACCATAGGTAGTGCACAACGGAAGAGTATATATATATATATATATATATATATATATATATATATATATATATATATATATATATATATATATATATGGGTTGGATGACGTGGCCCCTCCTGGGCCACATGATCCCCTCAGGAAACATGCACCTCCGGGTCACCCGGATCCGCCATGTCAGCATCGGAAAATCACTCGGGCCTCTGCTACGTCATCCTGGAAACCGCCCGGGCCTCTGCCATGTCAGCCCTATACCGTCCGGGTTTCCACCGCTTCAGCCAGACGGGTAACTGGGTCCAGACCCGGCCCCAAATGGGTCCAAACCCGGTTGGCTTCTCCTATAAATACCAGACCCCTACCCCTTGTCCAGGTAATCGATCTTTTCCCACTCAAACCCTAGTTACTGTTACTCTCTCTCAGTAGCTGACTAGATCATCGGAGGGTCTGCCACCGGGACGAACCCCGGTGTTCCTAGACCGTTTGTAGGTACACGAGACCTTGGATCTGAGCCTCCCGATCCGAGACGAGCATCCAGCCTCCACCTCACTCTCGCCTACTTCCGTACCGTTCGCCCAGCTGAGGGTCGTCCACACAAAAGCTTCCTCCACCAATACAAATCGAGTAAGAACTCACACCTGGTGCATCCACACGCCTCCCCAAAACAAACCGCATCAGGTTGGCACCGTCTGTGGGAAACCTTCTATTGCAGACACCGACCCAAGCTCAGCCATCAATGGTACCCCGTCAACCCGAGCTCACATGGCGCCCAAAGCCACGAGAGCTGTTGCCTCAGCACATCGGCAGGACATGCCTCCATAGGGTGTCGGCGCCGACGCTCAGGCATCCAACAACCCGGGGGTCAGTCACAGACCCCAACCGGGTACCTCCCGACCAGTCCAGCCCGACCTGCGGGGGGTAATCCAGAATTGACAGGCCAGCCGATCCAGGGGAGGGGCCGCTTCCAACCCGGCCCCGAACCATCCCAAACCTCCATCCCAAGGACAAGGGCCAGCACTCAGACGCGTCGGCCAGCGCCCACCGGCTCAGCAAAACTGAGCCGAGCGAGCTCCAGTCACCCACCAGGAGTTACAAGACCTCCGGAAAGAGATCATGGAGGCCATCCGGGGACCCTCCGTCGATGACAGCGTCTGCCGCTCTCGCTCCCGCTCGGATGCCAAGGCCAGCATATCTCGCATCCCGACCGTCCAGCCGGAGTATGACGACGACATCTTGAAGCGCCTCCAGGAAATAGAGGACCGCCTCGACCACTTCGGGGACGGCGGGCCGAGACCGGCCCAGGGATACAGGCCCATTCGACCTCCTTTTTCCATTGCCGTCTTGCGGGCGAAAATACCCCGGAACTTCCACCCACCTCAATTCGAGACTTACGACGGGGAGGTGATCCTGCTGATCACATGGAGGGCTTCAAAACCCTCATGATGATTCATGTCGCCGACCTGGAAGAGGCCTTTGGGGTACTTTGAGCCCACAACATGAGGCTCAATCCAGTGAAATGTGCATTCGGCGTCTCCTCAGAAAAGTTCCTCGGTTTCATCGTTAGCCAACGCGGCATCGAGGCGAACCCCGAAAAAATCCGGTCTGGAGAGAAGTCCCTTCCATTCTTTAAAGCGATGTGCGGAACCAAAGGGTTCGAATGGGGTACTCAGCAACAGAAGGCATTCGCCCAATTAAAAGAGTACCTCACCAACCCTCCTCTCCTCAGCAAGCCCGAACCAGGTGAGTCACTCTGGCTTTACCTTTCGGCTTCGGAGAATGTGCTCAGTGCCGTCCTCGTTCGAGAAGAGGAAGGAGTACAAAAGCCCCTGTACTATGTGAGCAAGGTCCTGCTCAACGCTGAGACCAGATATTCCAGGATGGAGAAAGTAGCATATGCCTTGGTCATGGCCATGCGAAAGCTCCGTCCATATTTTCAGGCATATTCGGTCCAGGTACTCACGGATCAACCCCTGAAGGCGGTGCTCTATAAGCCCGAGAGCTCGGGGCGACTAGTCAAATGGTCGATCGAGCTCAGTCAGTACGACATCGGCTACCAGCCAAGGACGGCCATCAAAGGACAGGCCCTCGTCGAGTTCATCACGGAATGCACCATCTCCGACCCGCCGACAAGCAAGGAAGCCGACCAGACGTGGGAAGTTTACGTCGACGGTTCCTCTTGCGAAGCAGGGAGTGGTGCGGGCATCATTCTACAGGGGCCAGGCGGTTTTCTCCTTCAATACTGCCTTCGCCTCAACTTCCCAACCTCTAACAACGAGGCCGAGTACGAGTCCATGATCGCCGGGCTCACCCTGGCTCATCAGGCTGGTGCCAGACAGATCAGGGCCTTTAGTGACTCCCAGCTTGTGGTCAACCAGATCACTGGGGAGTGCGAGGCCCGTGACGATCGGATGATCAAATACCTAGCCGTGGTCCAATGGCTATTAACGTCCTTCGACGTGTCGGCCGTCTTAAGGATCGCTAGGGAGCAGAATGCCCAAGCCGATGCCCTGTCAAAGTTAGCTTCCTCATCCTTTGAAGGCCTCGACCGGACCATCCTGATTGAAGTCCTACTGAAGCCAAGCACAGACTTTCCTGAGGCTCTGTGCATTGAAGACGGAGCTCCTCCCGACGACTGGACCACTCTTATCAAAAAAATTCTAATCAAAGGAGAGCTCCCCGAAGACTGGGTAGAAGCAAGGTGGATTAGGGTCCGCTCAGAAAGGTTCGCCATAATCGACGCAACCCTCTTCAAAAGGTCCTACACAACAACAGACGTGAGACCCTACCTCTGCTGCCTGGCCCCTGATGAAGCAAAGTATGCCCTCAAGGAGCTGCACGAGGGGATCGGCAGATGCCACATGGGAAGCTGATCGCTAGTACGAAAGGCATTGAATCACGGGTACTACTGGCCCACTATGCTGCACGACGCCCTCACCCTAGTGAAGAAGTGCGGTCCCTGTCAACGGTTCTCCCCCATGAAGAGGGCTCCGCAAGCAAATCTTCGTTCCATGGCCAGTCCAACCCCCTTTGCAATGTGGGGGGTGGATCTGGTGGGCCCATTTCTGAAGGCAACGAGCCAAAGGAAGTTTCTCATAAGTGGCGATCGACTAGTTCACGAAGTGGATCGAGGCAGAGCCGTTAGCAACGATCACCGGGCAACAGACCCAACAGTTTTTTTGGAAACACATCGTCTGTCAGTTCGGGATCCCACATGTGCTCACCACGGACAATGGGACTCAGTTTGCGGGTAAGCACTTTCGAAAGTTCTGCAAAGATCTGGGGATCCAGCAACGCTTCTCCTCGGCATGCCATCCCCAGTCAAACGGTCAGGCCGAGAACGCGAACTGCCAAATTCTCGATGGCCTCAAGAAATGACTCGATAACTCTTCTAAGGGGTTATGGGTCGACGAGCTGCCAAGCATTCTCTAGGCCCACCGAACAACAAAGAGAATCTCTACGGGAGAATCGCCTTTCAATCTGACATACGGCACGGAGGCCATCATTCCCTTGGAGATTGGGATCCCTTCACCTCGGATCATGGCTTTTAACGAGGCAAGTAACTCTGAACAGCTGCGAGCCTACCTGGACCTTATAGACGAGGTCAGGGAGAAGTCTGCCATTATAAGGAGCATCTACCAACAAAGGATTGAAAGGTTCTATAATAAAAAGGTGCATCCTACGGACATCAAACTCGGAGATTTTGTCCTCTGAAAGCTGGCGGTATCCAACCCTGGGCAGAAAAGGAAATTGGCCCCAAATTGGGAGGGCCCCTACAGAGTGTCGGAGATCGTGCGCCCAGGGACTCACCGCCTTACCAACTCAGAGGGCAAGGCCATCAAGAGGCCTTGGAATGCGGAGCACCTCATCAAGTTCCTGGGAGGAGAGGACTAGCCTCCATCTCATGTAAATTATGAAGAATGTAATCGGCACATCGTGCCTTGTCTTTTGTAAAATTTCAAGTTGTTGTAATATGCCAGCTTTCTTAAAACAAATTTTTGGCTTCTTTTTTACTACCATTAAGAGAACATGGCTTGGCGCTCGGATGGCATCGCGAGCCGCAAAAACTTCCATTGCAAGCTGGGGGCTCGGCGCTCGGATGACATCTCGAGCCAGAAAAGCTTCTCTTACAAGCTTGAGGCTCGGCGCTCGGATGACATCTCGAGCTAGAAAAGCTTCTCTTACAAGCTTGAGACTCGGCACTCAGATGACATCTCGAGCCAAAAAAGTTTCTCTTACAAGCTTGAGGCTCGGCGCTCGGATAGCATCTCGAGCCAGAAAAGCTTCTCTTACAAGCTTGAGGCTCGGCGCTCAGATAGCATCTCGAGCCGGGAAGCTTGAGGCTCGGCGCTCGGATAGTATCTCGAACCAGAAAAGCTTCTCTTACAAGCTTGAGGCTCAGCGCTCGGATAGTATCTCGAACCAGAAAAGCTTCTCTTACAAGCTTGAGGTTCGGCGCTCGGATAGCATCTCGAGCCAGAAAATCTTCCCTTACAAGCTTGAGGCTCGGCGCTCGGATAGCATCGCAAGCCAGAAAAGCTTCACTTACACATCTTCCTGAGAACAAGTGCTGGAGCTCGGCGTCGACCTCGAGCAAGGCCGTGGCTTTCTTCAAAGCACCTCGACCTTAACGCTCGGCGATGACCCTCAGCTACGCCTGCTATTGGCTTTCTCACCGGTGTGGGGGGCTCGGCACCTATTCCTAGCATGGTTTGGACTTCTTCAAGCCCATCAACCTATACACGAGGTGACAACCGCCAGCTACACCCGTACCATCTTTCTGAGAACAAGTGCGGGAGCTCGACGTCGACCTCGAGCATGGCCGGGGCTTTCTTCAAAGCACCTCGACCTTAACGCTCGGCAACAACCCTCAGCTACGCCTGCTACTGGCTTTCTCACCGGTGTGGGGGCTCAGCACCTATCCCTAGCATGGTTTGGGCTTCTTCAAGCCCATCAACCTATGCACGAGGCGACAACCGCCAGCTACACCCATACCGTCTTTTTGAGAACAAGTGCGGGAGCTCGGTGTCGACCTCGAGCAAGGCCGGGGCTTTCTTCAAAGCACCTTGATCTTAACGCTCGGCGACGACCCTCAGCTACACCTACTACTGGCTTTCTCACCGGTGTGGGGGCTCGGCACCTGTCCCTAGTATGGTTTGGGCTTCTTCAAGCCCATCAACCTATGCACGAGGCGACAACCGCCAGCTACACCCGTGTCGTCTTCCTGAGAACAAGTGCGGGAGCTCGGCATCGACCTCGAGCAAGGCCGGGGCTTTCGTCAAAGCACCTCGACCTTAACGCTCGGCAATGACCCTCAGCTACACCTGCTACTGGCTTTCTCACCGGTGTAGGGGCTCGGCACCTATCCCTAGCATGGTTTGGGCTTTTTCAAGCCCATCAAACTATGCACGAGGCGACAACTGCCAGCTACACCCGTGTCGTCTTCCTGAGAACAAGTGCGGGAGCTCGACATCGACATCGGGCAAGGCCGGGGCTTTCTTCAAAGCACCTCGACCATAATGCTCGGCGACGACCCTCTACGCCTGCTACTGGCTTTCTCACCGGTATGGGGGCTCAGCACCTGTCCCTAGCATGGTTTGGGCTTCTTCAATCCCATCAACCTATGCACAAGGCGACAACGGCCAGCTACACCCATACCGTCTTCCTGAGAACAAGTACGGGAGCTCGGCGTCGACCTCGAGCAAGGCCGGGGCTTTCGTCAAAGGACCTCGACCTTAATGCTCGGCGAAGACCCTCAGCTACGCCTGCTACTGGCTTTCTCACTGGTATGGAGGCTCGGCACCTGTTTCTAGCATGGTTTGGGATTCTTCAAGTCCATCAACTTATGCACGAGGCGACAACTCCTAGCTACACCCGTGTCATCTTCTTGAGAACAAGTGCAGGAGCTCGGCATCGAGCTCAAGCAAGGTCGGGACTTTCTTCAAATCACATCGACCTTAACGCTCGGTGACAATCCTCAGCTACGCCTGCTACTGGCTTTCTCACCGGTGTGGGGGCTCGGCACCTGTCCCTAGCATGGTTTGGGCTTCTTCAAGCCCATCAACCTATGCACGAGGCGACAACCGCCAGCTACACCTATGCCATCTTCCTGAGAACAAGTGCAGGAGCTCGGCGTCGACCTCGAGCAAGGCCGGGGCTTTCTTCAAAGCACCTCGACCTTAATGCTCTACGACGACCCTCAGCTATGCCTGCTACTGGCTTTCTCACCGGTGTGGGGGCTCGGCACCTGTCCCTAGCATGGTTTGGGCTTCTTCAAGCCCATCGACCTGTGCACGAGGCGGCAACCGCCAGTTATACCCGTACTGTCTTCCTAAGAACAAGTGCGGGAGCTCGGCGTCGACCTCGAGCAAGGCCGTGGCTTTCTTCAAAGCACCTCGACCTTAACGCTCAGCAACGACCTCCCCCCACGAATGCTTCAACAAAATTTTTCATTAAGGTTTAGGGCGTCCTCCTTCGACAGACGCCCCGAACTTTGAGTCGATTGGTAGACCCTCCTCTCGCCCTCGAACAACTCGGGGTTTACCACTTTCACAAGCCAAAACCCCGAACTGTTCGAGGACGGCAAGGGAGCCACCGACCCTCGGTTCTCTCCGAACCTCCGAACCAATTGGTCGGCCCACCACTCACCAACGAACAACCCGGGGTCTTACGGTCCTCAAGGCCCAAACCCCGAATTATTCGAGGGTGATTGGTGTGCCTCCAATCCGAAGCCCACAGAAAAGTATTAACTTCGGGGTGCTCGCCTATGGCAAGCACCCAAGTCGAGCGGCAGATCAGCCACTCGCACTTCTTGGCAACCAACAAGGGGGGAATGGGGGTTATATAGCCCCCTGAAGCACGCAGTTATTGCGTCTGGGAATGCCAAACGGCGGAAGGCGAAACGTCGCCATAAATGTTCATGGGAAGGCGAAACGTCGCCATTAATGTCTTAGCAAAAGACGAAATACCGCTGTGTATGCGCCCTTTGTAGCAAGTCACCTCGGCGGCGACCTCCTGCGTGCCGAGCTCGGCAATCGTTCTCGCCCAACAAGACTCAAGGTTTAGGAAGGCGAATGCTCTTATTATTTCTCATTGCTTACAACTCAATGAATGTCGGTACGAATACAAAGAATAGCTTACAGCTCACTCGCACTCGGTTTAAAACTCAAATTCGGTGCTCCCTTCGGGGCTCCCCTCACGCTCGGTCGGACCAACCAGGGAAGAGACCCCTGCCACCGAGCTTCCCACATCTTCTGGCTGGGCGCCCTCCAATAAAAATGTTGGAGACCGCCCCGGGGTCGAGTTGCTCGCCTCCTCGATCAAACCCGCGCCCAACACCAACTTCAGCCTGCGGATCTCCAACTCCTTCTCAACGACGGCCTCGCGAAGGAAAGACTCCGAAGCCGACCACCCACTTGAGGCATCCGAGATGGACCAGTCCATCTCGACCACCGACTAGTCCCGATCGGCTATGGCTTTCTTCAGACGAGCCACCTTCAGACCAAGTTTCCAAGACTTGTTCAAGAAATAATTGACTGTGGCGGCTCGGTCTCGAGCCTGTTTTCACTGGCAAACCAGAGCTACCTCCATGGCCTTCCTCCCTGCTCGGACCAGGGATCCCTCGGCGGAAACAAGGTCGGCCCCCAAGACCTCGTGCGTCTATCAAAAGACGAAAACAAGCAATCACAAGGAGAGTGAGAAAATGCACAAGTCACGAAGCTTCGACCAAAAAAGCTATATTTCTTTACTTTCAAAAAGGGTACAAAACTGCGGTGGCCAGTCCACATGAGGCGTATACAGTCAAAAAAGAAGAAGAAAGAGAGGCCTAATCTATGCTTGATGGGGGGTGGCACCTCATCGTCAGCATGGCCACCCCCATATCCTCGCCACCGGGGGTCGGCGGAAGGTCCGACTGCCAACCATAGTGGAGATGATCTATGTTCTGCTCTGGGTAAATCCTCCGGAAGTGCTTCTTGGCCTGGTCGTATGCCTCGTCCTGTGCCATGATCAGGGCCTCCGCCGATGCAGCCTCCATCCTCGCCAAGGCCTTCCGCCCCTTCTCCGCCTCCGCCTCAACGTTTTCCTTAAGACGATCGACGTCCTTCTGATGATGCTCGATGAGCGAGGCCATTTGGGCCTCGTGGACGGCCGCCATGCTCTGAGCTTCCTTCAGGTCGTCGGTCGCCTTGTTCAGCTCGCGGAGATACTTATCCGCGTTCCTCCTCTCCACCATGACCTCCCTCTCCAAGCACTTTTGAAAGTGCTGCCCAAGAAGCATCGCCTGTCCGAAGGAGAAAATGTCAGGAAAAAATTTCACCAAGTTCAAAACCAGAAAGAAATTTGAAGTCTCAAGCACTTACCGAGACCGACGCCTGAGACCAGTGCATAAAGGCCTGGTCGGCCGTCTGCGATGCCAGCGCCATGAAATCCCGCTCGGTGGTGGCCTTCCTGACGAACTCCATGGACACGGGGCCATCAAGAAGAGAGTCCCCCTGGACGATCGACCAGTCGGGAGCAAAGGGCCGCAACCCCTGTTGCCCCACCATCTGCTCGGCAGTGGGACGAGGTGGGGGAAGCCTCTTCCCTGGGGCTTCGACAGTCTTGCCCGAACTGCCCCCCGCATCCCGAGATGCCCTCGGCGTATGGGAGTGATCCTTCTTAGCCTTCTTCGCAGGAGAAGGCTCCCCGGCTACCAGGGTTGGTCCCTTGCCGGACCCCCCCAGCTTGGGCGGCCAGCTTCTCCTACTCTGCCTTCTTCCTCTTCTCTGCTCTCACCTTTTCGGCGATGGCTAGCAGAGCACGCCTGTCATCAACTTGCTTGGACGTCATCCCTGCAAAACAAGAAAGAAGAAGGGCTAACGTTAACACGAAGGCAGAAAGATGCAAAAATTCAGAACGAAACATACTGGGGTTGGCTGGGCTCAATTCGGCCCGGGCGAGGTGTAACTCTGTCACTCGAGGCCACGCGATGCTATGCCCCCCAACGATCTTCTCAACCCTCTTCCACTCCTTCGCCGTCAAGTCACTGTGCTTCGGAGGTTTGTGGTTTGGCTTGAAGAAATTCCACGAGGTCGGAATCCCCCAAGACTTCTCACTCCGAATCACAAAGTATTTCTCCTTCCACCCCTTGATGGAATCCGGATGGCCGTGCACCACCTTCTTATGCGGCCTGGGCGAGAAGTAAAAAATTCCCTCATGATCACCGAGCGAGCTGATCCCTAAAATGGCTCGGAAATATGTCAACCTCGGCTTTACGTCCTTCTCTTGGCACTTCAGGATGAAACAGATCAAGTGTTTCTAAGAGTTCGGGCCATACTGTATTGGGCATAACTTCGCCCAATTTAAGACCCTCTTGACAAAGGGGTGCAGCGGCAACCTCAGCCCCGAGACAAAGGCATCCTCAGGAAAGATGCAGTATCCCGGTGCGAGAGCTGTGGTGGGTCAAACGCCGGGGCTCGGGATGAAGACTACAAACTCCCGAGGAATGAAGTTTGCGGCCCTCGGGATATGAAGATAATCTGCCTTCAGGATGCACGGAATGTCGTCCATCTGAATCTTCACACAGCCCTCCTCGCTCGGCACGTGAAGAACGGGGCCGATATCCTTGATATCATCAGGATAAATCCTGATCGACCCCGGATTCTTAAAGGAGACCAGGGAAAACTCGAGCCCCGGTCTAGTGGCATATTCATCCGGAAGAGGAGGGCTGTTCGGAATACTTAGCTTCCTCTTCTTCCGACGAGGACGAGCCTTCCTCTCTGGAGACGGCGTCGACAAAGGCAGAAGAGGTGGAAGGTCATCTCCGACCCCGACCGACCCTCCTGCTGTGCCTTCCCCAGCACCTCCTTGGGCGACATGACTCTCGGGATCCTGGTCCCCCTCGTCCTCGTCCTCACCCTCGGGATCCTGATCCTCCTCGTCCTCGTCCTCAACCTCGGAGTCCTGGTCCCCCTCATCCTCGTTCCCACCCTCGGGATCCTGATCCTCCTCGTCCTCCTCCTCACCTTCGGCATCCTGATCCTCCTGATCCGCCTCACCCTCATCATCCTCGTCATCACCCTCTTTTCCTCCTCCTCCTCCTCTTCGCCCTCGACCACCGGCTCCTTCCCCGGCCTTCAGGATCTCAGCGGCGATACTATGAAGGCTACATCGTCACCATCCAACCCAGGGTCTGTCAAGACCTCCTCCTTGACCTTATATTTACTAAGTGACGAAGACGTCTCTGACCCGGATTCCATCGCAGTACGGCCCGACGAGCTAGCCTCGGATCCGGACTGAGTGCGCGGCATTACTGAGCAGAAATACTAACCTGAAGCGTTATCCGTGCGATCACCGAAAAAAGTCACCGACGGCAAGTAAGATCTTGTTCTTGAAAAATTGGAATGTGAGTAAAGAAATGAAGAAAAAGTGAGGAAGGGGAGGGGGATTTATAGGGAGAAAGGGACTCCTCGATTTCCGCAATTAGATCTGGCCGTTGGATCTTAAATCATCAAGATCTAATGGCCGCTACGGTCTGGAGTCACTTCGATTCTTGCGCTCATGTCGTCAACAGTGAGCGTGAAAGTACCCAACTACCCCCAGGCTTTTTTCCAACAAACAAACAAACTTTTTTTGGCAAGTCAAAAAGGGTCGACGCTCGGATGGTATCGTGAGCCACGACTCCCTTCTATATTATTCATAAAGCTCAGAGCTCGGATGGCATCGCGAGCCACAAATTCCTCTTCTATTTTCACAGAAGGGTCGACGCTCGGATGACATCGCGAGCCACGATCCCCTTCTCTATTATTCAGGAAGCTCGGACTTCGGATGGCATCGCGAGCCACAAATTCCTCTTCTATTTTCATAGAAGGGTCGACACTCGGATGACATCGCAGGCCACGACTCCCTTCTATATTATTCATGAAGCTCAAAGCTCAGATGGCATCGCGAGCCACAAATTCCTCTTCTATTTCACAGAAGGGTCGACGCTCGGATAGCATCGCAAGCCACGATTCCCTTCTCTATTATTCAGGAAGCTCGGAGCTCGGATGGCATCGCGAGCCACAAATTCCTCTTCTATTTTCACAGAAGGGTCGACGCTCGGATGGCATCGCGAGCCACGACTCCCTTCTCTATTATTCAGGAAGCTCGGACCTCGGATGGCATCGCAAGCCACAAATTCCTCTTCTATTTTCACAGAAGGGTCGACGCTCGAATGGCATCGCAAGCCACGACTCCCTTCTCCATTATTCAGGAAGTTCGGAGCTCGGATGACATCACGAGCCACAAATTCCTCTTCTATTTCACAGAAGGGTCGACACTCGGATGGCATCGCGAGCCACAACTCCCTTCTCTATTATTCAAGAAGCTCGGACCTCGGATGGCATCGCGAGCCACAAATTCCTCTTCTATTTTCACAGAAGGGTCGACGCTCGGATGGCATCGCGAGCCACCAACATCATCCCATATCTCACGGTAGGCTCGGAGACCGGTTACCAACGCCAGCCGTCAAGACTTCTACTCCTAAAACAAAAGGCATTAAAATGAAATCATTCAGTCGCTGCTACCAAGGTGCAGGGGCTCGGACCTCGGATGAAAGCGCGAGCCCCAGAGCCATCCCCTATCCACAGGGGGCTCAGAGCTCGGATGACACCACGAGCCCCAAAACACCTCGTCTATTACAACATGGGGCTCGGAGCTCGGATGACACCGCGAGCCCCAAGCACCCTCCTCTATTCAATAGGGGACTTGGAGCTCGGATGACACCGCGAGCCTCAAGCACCCTCCTCTATTCAACAGGGGGCTCGGAGCTCGGATGACACCGCGAGCCCCAAGCACCCCCCTCTATTCAACAGGGGGCTCGGAGCTCGGATGACATCGCGAGCCCCAAAAACCTCCTCTGTCCGCCAAGCGGGGGGCTCGCCTGCCGACCCCAAATGCTCGGCAAATCGAGCTCCAACCCGACAGACCTCGACGACCCCTCACTCTTCCAACTAGCGAGAGGATCGTCTACCGACCCCAGATGCTCAGCAAACCGAGCTTCAATCGGACGGACCTCGACGTCCCCTCGCTCTTCCAACTAGCGAGAGGATCGTCTGTTGACCCTCGGAGCTCCTCCACCGACCCCAGACGCTCGGTAAATCGAGCTCCAATCGGACAGACCTTGATGTCCCCTCGCTCTTCCAACTAGCGAGCGATCGTCTGCCGACCCTCAGAGCTCCTCCACCGACCCCAGATGCTCGGTAAACCGAGCTCCAATCGGACAGACCTCGACGTCCCCTCGCTCTTCCAACTAGTGAGAGGATCGTCTGCCGACCCTCGGAGCTCCTCCACCGACCCCAGACGCTTGGTAAACCGAGCTCCAATCGGACAGACCTCAACGTCCCCTCGCTCTTCCGACTAGCGAGAGGATCGTCCGCCGACCCCCAAGGCTCGTCTGCCGATCCTAAGGCTCGGCCAGCGTTGCTCCGACCCTTCTACGCTTAGCATCCTGCGCTAACTCCAATAAGGGATCCCTTCCTCCTACCCCTGGCCTCTTCTGGAAGTAGCAGATCCTACTTTCTCACCGCACCCTCCACCCTGCTCTTCCTACAGAGGCTAAGGACCACTCCTACACAGCTGGTTCACCCAGCCCTCCAGGAGTGTGGGGCTTGTGATATAGGTCGGATGACGTGGCCCCTCCTGGGCCACAGGATCTCCTCAGGAAACATGCACCTCCGGATCACCCGAATCCGCCACGTCAGCATCGAAAAACCGCCCGAACCTCTGCCACGTCAGCCTGAAAATTGCCCGGGCCTCTACCACGTCAGCCCTATACCGCTCGGATTTCCACCGCTTCAGTCCCACAGGCAACCGGGTCCAGACCCGGCCCCAAACAGGTCCAGACCCGCTTGGCTTCTCCTGATCCCTACCCCTTGTCCAGGTAATCGATCTTTTCCCACTCAAACCCTAGTTACTGTTACTCTCTCTCAGTAGCTGACTAGATCGTCGGAAGGTCTGCCACCGGGACCAACCCCGGTGTTCCTAGACCGTATGTAGGTACACGAGACCTCGGATCCGAGCCTCCCGATCAGAGCCGAGCATCCAGCCTCCACCTCACTATCGCCTACTTCCGTACCGTTCGCCCGGCTGAGGATCGTCTGCACAGGAACTTCCTCCACCAATACAAATCGAGTAAGAACTCACACCTGATGCATCCACACGCCTCCCAAAACAAACCGCATCATATATATATATATATATATATATATATATATATATATATATATATATATTGAGAGAGAGAGAGAGAAAGAGAGAAATCTTCGGTTGCATACTACTTTGGTGAGCACTCACGAACTAGAGACCCTATGAAAAATCCGAACCGCTCATATGATTCTATATGTCTTAGATAGCCTAACAATAAAAAATGAAGTAATTTGAAGTTCATTTGCCCATGATTTACATCATCACAAAATTGTATGGCTGAAAATTCTAACAGCTTGATGGATGGGCAAATGAACTTCAAATTACTTGATTTTTTATTGTTAGGCTTTCTAAGGCATATAGAACAATATGAGCGGTTCGGATTTTTCATAGGGTCTCTAGTTCGTGAGTGCTCACGGAGTGCTCACCAAAAGTAGTGTGCAACCGAAGGGGACTATATATATATATATATAACAAATTTGAGCTATATATATAATAAATTTGAGCTACATAATTGTTGATTTACTATTTACAAACTTTTCTTTTATTAAAATTTTTTTATTAATGTGTCGTTTTGAAGTGGCCACCAGCAAATCTAGTACATATATAGGGAGTAGAATAATATGTTGTGTCAATCTCAAATCTGAAATACTACTGCCTTACGTATTCTTTTTCATCATCATCTTCTTGGGGTCTTGGTCTTGGTCTCCTACTTGCTTTATTGATTCTCTCAACAAACCCCCTCACATCACTCAGACGCTCTGCCTCTTCTTTAGCTTTTCCTCTCTCCCTCTCTCTCTGTTTGCTGCTGGTTGCTGTACAAGACATCAGCATCAGAGCATTTATAGTCGTTACTTGCCAAATTTTGGATAAATAGCAATTAGAAATAGGGAAAAAAAAATTACTGCAGTCGTTAAAAGCTATATTCGATTCGTTGTTTTTTTTTTTTTAAAAGATAGAAGATTGTCTATCGTCGTAGAGTGTGCGGTTTGAGAAATATTTCGGGACGCAAAATAATGTACCGTCTTTGAATCGAAAAAATATTTTTAAAATAGGTCTGAAGTTTGGACGGGGTATGATCCATCGTCGGTTTAAATTTTTTATTTTTATTTTTTTTTAAATATGCAACGACGGGAGATTATGTCCCGTCAATCTCACTACCGCATTCTACGGATGGGGTGTAATGGGTCGTCGAGGCTTTTGTTTAAAATTTTTTTTTAAAGGTGGGAAGGCCAATTGACGGTGTATAATGAGTCATCGGTGGTTTTGTTTAATTTTTTTTTTTTTTTAAATTGGTGGACTGGAGTTCTAAACATCAAATTCTGATGGTGGTTTTGTTTACATTTGATGGTCGCCTATTAAAACTCCAGATTCTGATGTTAAATTTGATGTTTAGAACTCCCATCCAAATTTTTTTTTTTAATTGGTGGACTGGAGTTTTAATTGGTGGTTTTGTTTACATTTGATGTTTAAACTTTTTGGGAGGGACGGTAGTTAATCTACCGTCCTCCTATTTTGGCATCTAGCGGATTCGGAATTGACGATGTATAATGCATCGTCTCTGATTTTTTATTTTTTATTTATTTTTCTTTTTCAAACGGGGCTTAATCCATCGTCCTAAATCACTTTTTGTACGTCTCCCCTACGAGACGAAATTTTATCTTTCGTCTCTACTAACGGACGAAATGAAATAGGCCGTTAGCTATATTTTGGTTTTTGCCAAATCGTCTGCTATATTTGACAAGGCACTATTCATCGTATACCTAAATTTTAGATATTTGGACGACGACTGTAGCTTTCTTTTTTTAAATTTTTTCAAAATTTGGGTATTTAGCCCAAGACTACAGATGAGATGCTCTCAGTAAACAAATCATGGGGACCCACATAGCAGGAAAGAGAAATTGAGCACACTGTCTAAAGCAGGCTGCCCTCTTTTATAATTTTTGTCACTCTCCTTAGTCTTTACCTCTGATTGGTTTTGGATACATTTTTGCAGCATGGATACTATGTTATGCACTGTATGTATGTACTCCACATGTGTATATGGTTTGTATAAGACAAAACTCTTTCACTGATGGGACTTCAAGTAGTACTCAATCATCATTTTTTTAGTCAATCAACTTCGAATATTTGGAACTGAAATCATGAATCCTTTACTAATAGTGTTCTTCAATATCTGAAAATTAATTGACATCCAAGTAAACAACCCCTAACTGTACACCGAATATTCAAAGGGAAGATGGAACTATTCTGAATCCTGGTCCAAAGTGGTTTAAAATAAATAAATAAATAAATAAATAATAATAATAAAATTAATACAGACTCCTTTATGGCGGATTTGTATAGGAGCTTGGCACCCATCCAACTTTCCTCCCTCGTTCTTGTCTTGTTGGAATTTTCAAATTGTTAGGAAAGATCTTCGTATGTCTTGGATCCTCTTTACGATGGCTATCATCTGGATTATTTGGAAAGAAAGAAACAATCGCATTTTTTCGAATACTTCTAAACCTTCCAACACTATTGTTGATGAGTTCATATTCTATACTAAACATTTGGATCGCCCACTTACCCCATCATAAGGTGGAGGCTCTGTGTCTTCACCGTCTAGATGAGGCCGTGTCCTTTTTCCGCTCTTCTTACTCTCATTTTAATGCTTAATGTTTTCTTTCTTGTTGTAACAATTCTTACCATTTGCTTTGCAGGAATAACTCTTTGGTGGCTTAGTTTTTGTGGCCCTTGTGTTTTGGGTCTGCTGTGACTGGGCTCTTTTTAATGTTCTGCGATAGCTGACCTCAGTTGTCCGTCTTTTTGAGATGTAGTCCTTTATTTTTGGGGTGTTGTTATCGCTTACTCCTCTGTTTTAATCTCCTTTTGACTATGTTCTTATTGGTGTGGACCTTCTATTTCGGGTGCAGGTGGTGTACCTCACCCTGTTCTTTATGTTCTGCTCACCTTATGGCTTACTGTTTCTTTAAAGTTCTGTTGATTGTTTTTAATTTTCTCTGTTATGTCGATTTTAGTTGTGTTACTTTGACTAATTAGGTCTATTTTTGTGTGGCTTTTCAATCTTTGCGTTTATAACTTTGTTGTGGGCACGGTGTTTGTCCCGCTGTATTGGTTCAGCCCAGACGGTTTCATTCTTTTTTTGAGTCGAGCTCATGTGGCTTTTGGATTTGGGATCTTTGGTGATTGTTCTATGTTTGTTGTTGGCTGATTCTGATGGTCTCCTTGTTGGGAGGTTTGTTCAGCGATTGGTAGTGTCTTGCTGGCCTCGTTTTGGCTTATATCCTGTTTTACCGCTGCACTGTCCTTTGCAGCTTGGATATTGGTTTTCTCTTCGTCGGGAGCGCAGTGCCCAATTAGTCTTGGGGTTACTTCAGTATGTGCTTGTAACACCCCGAATTTCAAAACATACTGAATTCGAAGTTCCACAGGATCTTTACACTTCTTTCGTACAATTTTATAAGGAAATAAAAACTTTTTGTTACATCAGAGTTTATAATTACATTACATATTTACAGCAGAAGCAAAATACAAGAATTTACATAAATTGAAATGTACAACACTTGAATCGTTCTTTAATTAGCATGCATTCTTTTAGTCTTATTAACCACTTTATCCTGCATAGAAACTGTGGGCGCGTCAGTTGGTTACAACCGACAAAATATTATACACGGCTATCTTCTCTATATCGAAAATAGTATAACGATTCTTAAATACTTAAACAAACCAAAAACTTAATCACAAACAGAATTACAAGGGGTCTATCCTATTGATGTCGTATTGTGCTGTGCACTTAGTCCTTAATGCAGTTATTTATATTAGATGACACTAATGTGCACTTGTTCAGATTCTATGCATCCCACACTACATAGGTCTGAGGGCAAGCCCTTAACCGTGCTTCATCTTGTAGAGTTCAATCCTTCGCCATGACTTAAACTACTACTGTAACTACGATAAGTATCCTAGATATTCTATGAGTTACGAGCTCATGTCCAGACAGCTTGAAAGAGAATTCCACATCATGTCACGACGCAGCGTGAAGAACCTATGGACAATTTAGCCTCCGTCATGGGACATGACATCACCCGCAGTCACCAAACACCCCACGAGCGTCGCTTGCGATACGGACTCCTGGAGATATGTCCACGTCATGTCACGACGCATCGTGAAGACAGTCTGTAAATATTCTCACATCGTAGCTCCGAGGCGCCCTCATACTCGTGTTTTTCTTTTATTTTCATCACGTCTTCACTATGTATCTAGTCCTTAGTTATTTGAATCATGAACAAAATCAATTCTCTAGAGTTAGCCCTTCCACTATACTGGTCTTAACCATTTATATCACATGATCGAAATCTTGATCGTTTCATTTCAAATCTCATTTCAACATATTTCTTTTCGATGCCGGTATGAGGCTTAGCTACACTCGAGTTCTCAATTTCAATTCATAATCACAAAAATTGAGTTCTCATACTCATATAGTCTTTTCATAGTTCAAATAAATATCCATCTCCTTTCCATAATTCAATGTTCAATTTCAATTACAACATTCTCATTCAAACAAATAAGTCTCAATAATTCCACTTAGTTTTCGTACTATTATTTCTTTTCCTCCAAAAATTAAAATCACATTTCTCATTTAACTTTCAATGCATACATTACCCAAAATAATAACAAAATCCATAATGAATACACCTCAAGTTCTTTTTATACAAAACCCCCTCTTATAAATATAGTATAACTCAAAAAATTACTTTTGTTCTTATACTTATGCAAAATATCGACTTTATAAGGTTCAACTCAATTTTTCCTCTCACACTATTTAATTTAAGTCGAAATAGTGTACAAATATTTTTCATGAAGTCTATATATTTATATAACAATTATCGGATTTTTCCCGAATTTTTTAAGTCACAAAAATCACAAAAACATTAAAAAAAATCAAAAAGTTTTTAATTTGCTGAGTTCAGGAATCGAACCAGCGACTACAGACAAAGGCAGCACATGCGCTAACCAAAGGGACAAAGCGCAACCACGTCACAGGGATGGCTCGAATTCATATGGGTCCATTTTCTCGAGTTCGGACTTCTCCAAAGAAATAAAAACTAAAGTCTTTTGTTCGGTTTCGAACCCGAGACAAAGGCTAGACCCACGCTACAGTAAGCGCGCCCAAACACACCCACTAACCAATTAGGCTAAGTGGCTAAACTGATATGAGTTGGGTTTTTAGGGGGTTTGATCCTAGTTTTGGTTCATTCGAGTTTTTATGAAAATAACTAGTTTTAATTTCGTTTCTCCACTTTTATTCAAAATTTTCAGAATACAACTTTTATACATTTCTAACATATCAGTAAATTAAATCTTGATTTTTGACATGAAAACGTCAATTTCCTCTTTGAATACAATTTTGTCTACAATTTCAAAAATGTACAAACAAATGTCGTTTCTTTTGTAAATTTGCATTCAAACTTCGCATATTCATTTCTTATTATGAATATTATTATTGCTTAATTATTTCAGTAACAAAATTCCTCTTTTCTCATTATTAACAATTGAGATAGTAAATTCACCACTAAGCATGATTATCATTTCGATCCAATTAAGCATACAATCATGTCTTCTTAGTATAGCACAAATCATCAATTAAAGCATGGTAGCATGGTCAATATTAAACTAACTATCAAAATTTGCAACTAATTATCATTCTTTTCACACACAATCAAGCATTCTAATTTGTCTTATTCTTATAACATTTAGCTAGAATAACTATGTTTCTTTTCAAATGCATTAACCTACTTAGAAGTGTAAGAGAATCACCCACCTTTGATGGAGAGAAAAACAAACAAACTCCTAATGATCTCCTACAACGATCGAGCGAAGCCTTCTCCTCCTAGATCAAGCCACCAAATTTGCTTCTCCTCATAGTGATGCAAGCAACCCGAGCCTCCCTCTTCTTGATCCTTGAAAATGTCGGCCTCCTCCGTGGATGCAGAACACAAAAGCACACAATCTCACAACTCCTTAATCTTTTGTCTCACTAAAATTACTTCTCTTTATTTTCTTTCTGGTATTTTCTTTCAAAAATTCTAAGTGTGAGAATGAAGAGTATAGAGAGGGGTATTTATACAAAATTTTAGGGTGAATGTAGGGCTAGGATGTGATCAAATGGTTAGAGATCAATGGTCTAGATGAACTAGGGAGTTATGAAAACTACCCATGATGAACAACCACCTCTCCACCACTTCCATCATTCCCACTCCTCCATCTACAATCTGGCTTATGGGGAAAAGTGTGCAATGCACACCCTAGTGCTTGCACGTGCCAACTAGTACCCCCTCCTTACAAGTGTACATGTGAATAAAAATTTAATTGTTCATGAAAAGAGTCTACATTACAAGTTGGATTGTTTTAAAAGAGAAATAAGTTAAATGAACTCACTAATGAGCCAATTTAACCATGGGTTTAAATCATTAAATTAATTAATTAATAGAGTGGGCTTAAAAGACAATTTGGGCTTAGATTTTAATTAGGCTTTAAAATAAAACAATTTTTTTGAAAAAATAAAGAGGAACATATACTATATAAGAAATATATTTTATACGAAAAATTATACAAATGAAATTATACGTGCAAAATACGTAAAATCACAAAATCTCATAAATCAAATCTAGGGTATTACAGTGCTGGCTTTTTCTGAGGCTTTTGCTCTTCCGAGGAAGTCGTGATTTGGCCGGATGCTTCTACTTTGGGCTTGCTGCTGCTGCGAGGAGTTTGCTCCTGCTTTGTTTTCTGCGCTGCTTCTCGGCGGTCGGGTGTTTTTGTCGATCTCTTGTTTATTTTGCTGTTGTTCATTGTGTGGCAATGTCTTTCATTGCCAGCTGCTCTGTTTAGCATTTTTTTGTTATTGTTCAGTTTTACATCGTATAAAATTGTATTTTATATTTTGAACTTTTTATTTATATAATTGGGCAGGAACCGTGAGGTTCTGTCTGCTTTATAAAAAAAAAAAATACAAACTCCTTTAGAGCATCTGTAGTCGTTTTCTATAAATTTATCCATATATCGATAAATAGAAATAGATATTAGGATTTCGCTGCACTCGTCGTAAGCTATATTATAGCAAACAACTATTTAATATTAAGGGACGGCATTTCGTATGCCGTCGGAGGCCGAAAAGTGGAAAAATCGACTGCGGAATCGTCGGACGGCACACGAAGTGCCGTCCGTTTAAAAAAAATAAATAAATAAATAAAAAAAAAAATTAGACCGCCGGATGTCTAGGACGGCACATGAAGTGCCATCCGACACCCTTTTTGGCTATAAAACAGTGCATTGTTAACAAACTACTGCAGTAAAACGACTCCATTTGATCAACACTGTAGCGTAAAACGACCCTTTATAGCCATAATCCCAACGCTACAGTGCATTGCTAACATATATGCACTATTTTATAGCGATAATCCCAACGCTACAGTGCATTGCTAACAAACGACTCCATTTGATCACTCGTAATGTTTTATAGCGATAATCCCAACGGACGGCACATCGAGTGCCGTCCGGGAAAGGCGGCAACTTCTCAGACGCAACACCAAGCACCGTCCGACGGTGGGAAATATTGGGATTTTGGGATTTAATTAATCCGGTTAATTGCGGAATTTTTGAAACGGACGGCATTTCGAGTGCCGTCCGACGCTTAGAACAGTAGTTTGCACGCGTGGGACGGCTCTTCGACCATCGTCGCTGATTTATCGATAAAGCTATTTCGTCTCTCATATATAGCAATCGACTGTAGCGATTTATCGATAATATCGATATATAGCAAACGACTACAGCTACTTTTTAAGCTATATATCGATATTATCGATATATAGATAACGACTACAGATGCTCTTAAAGTGGGCAAAGTTGATGAACATCTTGAAATGAATATACCTTATCTACTATTGATAGTGACACCCATGTATCTAGACTCTATCTTTCTTTGTCTATATAGATACCGCATCGGAGAAAGAGCATGACAACGAACACTCTCTAATTGCCTAATGTGGCAGGCTCTGATTGCAAGATTGACAGTGTCGGTGTGTAGGTCTGAACCTGTACATAACACCAAATCTTGAAAGGTTAGAGCATCGTAGTGGTTGGACATTTGGTCAATTTTTTCCAAAATTTGGCACCAAAAAAAAATGTTACAGTTATTGGCTAATATCTAAAAATTGAGTTTTGTGGCTATAATAGTCGGTCATATTTGGTAAATGAATTGGTAATTGTCAAAATATAGCTAATGTAAAATGATTTTTCATTTGTAAAGATGATTTTTCGTTCGTTTGATCCGACGAAATATTATCTTTCGTCGGAGAGATTTTTTTCTTTCAAATGTATCGAATTAGGGATTATTCCCCGGCCTTTGAATTTTTTATTTTTTAAAATGGTCGGACGGGAGAAGATATCCTTTCCCATCCATTTTTTAGATAATGCCAAATACCCCTTTCGTCGGACGGGAGATTATTTCCCGTCTGGTTGAAGAAAAAAAATTGCACAAAAATGTTTTTTTTCGACGGACGGGAGATTAATTTTTTATAAAAAAGGCAACCGACGACTGCAGCGCCAAGCTATATTTCTCATTTCCATTTGCCAAATACCAAAAAATTGGATCTCAACGACTACAGATGCTCTTATATTGAGGGGAATCAAGATTTGCATCATTGCAAATATAAATGTTCAATCTTTTTCCATATATATATATATATATATATATATATATATATATATATTCCTAGGATAGATTTAGAAACGAGCATATACGAGACATGCTAAAGATAGCTCCAATCCAAGATAAGTTAAGAGAGAATCGTCGCAGGTGGTTTAGACATGTCACACGTAGACCTAGTATTGTCCCAGTTAGAAAGAGTGATTTAATAATTATTTGGATAGAGTTAGGGATAGAGGAAGATCTAAACCAACTTGGATGGAAACGGTGAAAAAAGATATGATAGCTTGTGACCTTACAGAAGATATTGCGCTAAACCGAGCAGAATGGAAAATTATGATTCATGTAGCCGCCTCAAACTAGTTGGAAAAAAAACTTTGTTGTTGTTGTTGTCGTCCTAGGAATTCAGAGTTTTTCTTTATGCTAATGCAAAGCCTAGTTCAAAAAACCATAAGGAAAACAAGGCCCTGTATTGGCCCAAAAAGGCCCATCTATAATCAGACCCAATGCATGTGTTCTCATCTTTATTGCTTAATAAATTTGTTTCCGAACAACAATCTCTCGCACTGGTCTTCGTAGACCGTAGCGACAGTATTCCGCTCCAAAAGTTTATCAAAATTGAGTTTAATAGAAGGAGGTTGCCAGATGATTCTTCTGATAGAAGAATGCCCGTGTTTTGTAGTTGTTTTTTCTTTAGTTCAAGTTCTTTTTTCTAGCAAAAGAAAAAGAAGAAGGATATGAAGGCATAAAAACAAGACATAATCTGCTCATTTGACAAGTAGGCCTGCATATACAATTATAGATAAGCTTTGGCCCCCATAATATTATGCTGTATGACATATAATCTGCTCATTTTGACAAGTAGGCTAGCATGTAAAATTATGGATAAGCTTTAGGCCCATAATATTATGCTGTATGATTAAAATGACATGAAAGAGACATTAGTAAAGAGCATGCACATCACCAAATTACCTTTTCCTTGTCTCTCCGTTTCTTAACAACACCATCAAATTCTATCTTTTCAACAAGCAGACTACTCCCTCTGCTTTAAATGGTTGCCATATTTTAGTTGGGATTTCCTCCTCCTTAAGAGTATTCTTTTTTTCCCCTATAAAAACAATAGAATATGCTCAATTGACCTAGAAAAATAGTATAAGAAAAGTAAACATAAACTTTCAACCATAGTTGTCATATCGTATACTGTTTTTCTAAAATATCGTATCGTGTATCGTATTGTAATATAAATTAACGAATGTCTAAAAGTAAGGCAGTCAATGACACATCAATTTATATGATCATAATTTATCAAATACTAGATTTGCCCGTAGGCACATGCCTACGGCACATCTTCAAAACGATACAGCATATAAAAAGCCTTGTAAACAGTAAATCAACAATTATGTAGCTCAAGTTTGAATAGTGTGACAATAATTAGTTGTAAATAAAAAATCATGTTTCCATATATATATATATATATATATACATACTTGTTCCAAACAACGGCTTATAATTCAATTTTTTATAACCTAGGCCGTTGTTCCCAACAACGACCTAGGTTATATTCATTTTTTCGGAGCGAATCAGGCGAAGAGTTATTTGGGGCGAAATTCTCAAAATAACCCTCCGCCACTCAAGTGATATTGGGTGATGGGCGGAGGCAATCTGAGCCGCTGATCACGATCAAAAGTGATCCAACGGCTCAGATTGGTGTTTTCCAACTGGTGAAAACAAACCCGTTTTCAATGGAGCATTTCCCATATATATATATATATATATATATATATATATATATATATATATATATATATATATATATATATATATATATATATATATAGCGCCTTAAATTTCCAATATAATATCCTAGAAATATGTGACACAATTCCAGAATCTACATCAATGTAATCATAAACATAGCAACCAAATACAGGAAAAATTAAAACTTTTTATTACATCAATTGTTTACAAAGCACAGCGGAATACAAAACATCTCGAATTAAAAATTTCTTTCTTTACAACACTTTCTTTTACAAATTTCATAAGTCATTGCATCACTTTAACTCAAGCATCCAAATCTCAAGCTATAGGTAATCACCTGTAAAATATGAGGCTAGAGATAATTCTAACCCCCAAAACTAAAGGAGTTAGCCATAACGGTGTGAGTGACATAAAAAAAAACAGCATAAGTAAAGCATGGATTCATCAACAACAGGAAATAAATAGGAGTAAGTGAATATAGGAAAATCACGAGACGCGAAAACACAACAAGTGAAGCTAGACTAAGTGTCAAGTGTAGAAAACAGGAAACCACATGCATGAAACCAAGGCAAGAAAACATAATTCTATATGCTGACTCTCTAATGAGTACTTGTCGGAGTCTATGCATCCCACTCTACATAGGTCCGGTGCAAGTTCTTAACGTCTCCACTTAATAGGGTTTAATCCCCCCGCCATGCAACTAATCCTACTACGATGACTACTACGAGATAAAGATAGCCCATACCCCGATAATTCTGGAGGTCAAACTCTATCCACAGATAATTTCGGTGACTATTTCACTCACACCTGGAAATCTTCGAGAATACCCCACACCGCAAGCAATGGCACCTCATCACACGAATACCACATGTGCGTCGCCTCGACCCCGATAATTTCGGAGATCAATCTCACACCACATGTAATTCCGGAGACTATTTCACTCACACCTGGATAATTTCGGGGATTATCTCACACTGCAAGCCATACTGAGGTCCATAACCCATGTTCTCGTTCATCATATCACCACTAGTGCATGTCCTTATCATTTAGGTTATGTAATTACATTACGAATCTCCTAGAGTTGGTGTACCCTATCGGACTTCACTAGTAGAAAACCTCGCAATAATAATGGATTATTTGCAAGCACCAAAAATTCATTGTAGTTGTTACTATCAACAACAAATTACTCACAACAAACTCATTCATTGCAAATATTGTGACATCCGCAAGAGATTTTATTCAACCGTTGCAAGTGTTGACAATTACAAGGGAACAATTGCAACAAACAATACTCCATTACCAAAGTAGTAATAAAATATTTATTTTTAAAAATAAATTAGATATAAACACGTGCATTACATAGATAATTTTGCCACCCAACAATTTCATGTTAAAAAATTATTCTCACTTTTCAAATACTGAGCGGGTAAAAAGAAAAAAAAACTAATAAACCCATTCTTTTAACTTTCCCGGGCCAAAATCGAAAGGTGGAAAGAAAAAAAAAAAAAAAAAAACCCGCGCGACCTTCCCCCAAAATAAAAAACCCTGATTTCGCACTCCCCCAGCCCCCACGCCCGCATCCCACCAAAATCGCTACTTTCTTCATCCAGCTCTTCGTCGCCGCTCGCCGCCGCTCCTCGCCGCTCGCCGCCGCTCCTCGCCGCCGCTCTTCGTCGCCCCTACCCGCTCTTCGTTCGCCGCTCTTCGTCGCCCCTACCCGCACTTCGTCGCCCCTATTCCTCGTCGCCGCTCCAAGGTAATTGATGAAGTACTCATTCAGATCTCTTGAATGTTGTTTTTCTTCTCTTTTTTGTTACAGATTGCTTGCATGATCATATACTAAATTAATTAAAGCCCCGTGTTGTGAATGTGAATGTTATGAATGTTATTTAAATTAATTAAAGCCCCGCCCCGTGTTGTGAATGTTATTTAAATCGCTAGGAAAATAATTAAAGCTGTATGAAGGTTACATGATCATATACTGGCTATCTATCAGAAGTGAAATATGCATGAAGAATAAATTAATATTACAACTTACTCAAACCAGTGAAATAAAATATACTGACATAAGTTTATAGATAGATACTTGTACTTGTATGCGTTCATGCATGGTTACATGTAAACAATGTATTTAGCAGTAACTGTGTAACTCTTATACATATTACTTGAAACTAAATAATGCATCTATACAACTCATGATACTGCATGACTCCTAGATATCTTTATTGAATATAAACAGATGACATATTTAAAGTATTCATATAGTTTGGCATATGTATATTCACATTACTTATAAGAAATAACCACTAGTAGAAAACCTTGCAATAATAATGGATTATTTGCAAGCACAAAAAATTATGACGCATGGTGTGAATGAACTAATACACATGTCTTTACATGCCTTTTAAGGTGTAGTGTGTAGATTACGACGCATGGTGTGAATCAATGGTTCCATGCGTCATATTTTATTTCTTTACAATGCCTATGAACAAGTTTGGGTTTTTTTTGTGGAAATTTTATTTCTTTTATTAAGCCATAAAAGAAGGGTATCATACTTTTGATGTAAACAATGATCATATTTTATTGAGCTTTTTGTTGTGGTTGTGCTTTTCTATTTCGTTGTCCTCAATTGTTTGTTGTTTCCTGTAATTTGTATACTGCATAGATGTAATGTAGTGTTTATATGTGTGCTTACTAAAGTGCATATAGACTAATAGAAATACACCATTAAAAGCTTGTGAATAACACCATTACAGAAATAGTTCACTGCACTTTCTAACTAGATTTCATGTGTGTACCAAAAAGTTTTTGAAAGAATGAGACTCTAATTATGTATGCACTTGCAAATAGTTTGATTATATAACTAATAATAAATGTTGTAAACTTTCAGATGAGAATTCTTCTAGACAAGTCATTCATTAGTATTTTTAAGAAAGACAGGTTTAAGAATCAATTATATGAAGAAGGTGTAGTGGCATTCTTGAAATATGCTGATGAAAATCCTTATCGTTCGGAGACAGGAAAAATATATTGCCCATGTGTACATTGTTTGAATAGAACATTAGAGGATCAAGAAGTAGTACGTGAACATTTATTGATGTTTGGGTTCAGTAAGGACTACATTTTTTGGGATTATCATGGAGAAGGAATGGATGCTCATAACATAGACGAGGAAACAGTTCAAGCAGAGATTGAAAGGATTGACGACATAAATGTGATGTTGGACGACATAATGGCTGCAACCTATGTTGATGATGACATGGCACATGGAGGAGAAGCATCTCAAAATCAAGACTTCGGAGATTTTAATGAGCTTCTGAAACTACTAGAGGACAATGAGCGAAACTTACATGATGGTTGCACTGAATTTTCTAGGCTTTCATTTATGGTTAGACTTTTCCATCTCCAAACTATAAGTGGGATGTCCATAAAACATTTTGAGATGCTTCTTGATTTACTTCGCAGAGTAATCCCCAATGGGCAAGAGAGCTTACCCAAATCATATTATGATGCTAAAAAGATTCTTGCGACACTAGGCCTAGAGTACAACAAGATTGATGCGTGTCCAAATGACTGCATTCTATATTATAAGGAGTATAATGACCTGGTTGAATGTCCAAAGTGCAAGGTATCTAGGTGGAAAAAGAACAAGCGCACTGCAGTTGCAAGTACGTCTGAAGAGGGGGCAAATCAAACGAATGTGGCGGCTAAGGTTCTTCGTCATTTTCCTATCATAAGCAGATTGCAAAGATTGTATATGTCCAAAGATATTGCTAAGGAAATGAGGTGGCATTCCGAATGTCGTATCGATGATGGCAAACTACGACATCCGGCTAACTCAGAGGCGTGGAAGCACCTAGATCGTTTGTATACAAAATTCGCTGAAGATTCAAGAAATGTCAGATTGGGTTTGGCAAGCGACGGGTTCAACCCTCTTGGTTTAATGAGCTCATCATGGTCTACATGGCCTGTGTTGCTTATGCCATATAATTTACCTCCATGGATGTGTATGAAGCAACCATACATATTTCTATCTTTATTGATTCCTGGGAAATATGCTCCTGGGAATGACATTGACGTGTTTCTGGAGCCACTTATTGATGAACTAAATATTCTATGGGAGATTGGTGTTAAAACATTCGATGCTTACACTAAGAAAGAATTTAAAATGCATGCAGCTGTGCTTTGGACTATAAATGATTTTCCAGCTTATGGTAATCTTTCTGGTTGGTCAACTAAGGGTAGATTTGCATGTCCTATTTGTGCAACAGATTACGAAGGGAAGCGTCTCACTTATAGTCGCAAGTTTTGCTTTTGGTGTCATCGAAGGTGGCTGCCATCACATCATCCATTCCGTCAAAATAAGAATATGTTTGATGGGACAGTTGAAAGACGGATAGCACCAATACAGATGTCTGGAGCTGACATTTTCCAACAGCTAGGGGGCTTTCCAAATGTGACTTTTGGAAAAGATCGTTTCAAGCCAGACAATGCAGTTCAGGAGAAGAAAAGGAAGAGAGGCAAGAGAATAAGTAACAATGAAAATGCGCAAAAATTGCCGGCAGGGTGGAACAAAATAAGTATATTCTTTCGCTTGCCATATTGGAAAGATCTTAAAATTAGACATAACTTGGATGTAATGCATATAGAGAAAAACATATGTGACAATATATTATCTACGCTCCTGCAAGATTCAAAGAAATCAAAGGATGATTTAAGGGCTCGTCGAGATTTGACGGACATGGATATACGTAGGAGCCTTCAAGCTGTAGATATTGGGGATAACAGGTTTCAATTGCCCTCATCAGTAATCACCATGTCAAAAGAAGAGATGCAGAGATTTTGTCAGGTGCTTAAATCAGTGAAATCTCCAGATGGCTATTCTTCAAATATTTCCAATAATGTGCAGGTTCAAGATAGGAAAATTCCAAACCTCAATACACATGATTGCCATATACTACTGCATCAACTAATACCTGTTGCACTGCGGCATAACATGAAATCTGAAGTTGCTAAAGTGTTGATAGAGTTTTGTGGCTTTTTTAATAACTTGTGCTCAAAAGTTATTGATGTATCAGAGTTTGAGGAGCTAGAGCAACAAGTATTAGAGACTGTGCAAGTTAGAAGTGTTTTTTCCACCATCTTTTTTCACAATCATGGTACACCTTACAGTACATTTAGTTGCAGAGGCTAAGGTAGGTGGTCCTGTCCAATATCGATGGATGTATCCCATTGAAAGGTACTAAAGACTATAAACCTAATTTTAAAATTTTATATTATACTTAGAAACATGTGTACATGTACTTATAAAATTTTGATTGTTTCTTGTTTCTAGGTATTTGGGGTTTATGAAAAAACAAGTTCATAATCGAGCACGCCCTGAAGGTTCAATAGCTGAAAATTATTTAGCAAACGAATGCTTAAACTTTGTTTCACGTTATTTGCATAATGTGGAAACAAGGCTAAACCGTCCAGTCCGAAATGCAGAGGGTTCATTGTTTTCTTTCATTGAGGAGGATACACATTACCCTAGAGAAATGTTGGAGCAAGCACATGCATATGTGTTAAATAATGTTGAAGAAATAGATATCTTCCGAAAGTGCGTTCACTATACCCTTATATATAGTTTAGTGTTTTTATGATTATATAGAATGTTATACTTTAACAAGTTATCATTATAATTTTTTGTAGTAAACACATCGAAGAATTGAGAAAGAAATATAGGGGAAAAAGTGCAACAAGGGCGATTGATCGTATTCACAGAAAGGATTTTCCATATTGGCTTCAAAGTCACGTATAATTCTATAAATCTATCCTTAAGCCTACTTCATTTCTGTATGTGTGTGTGTGTGTGTGCATGGAAAGATATGATTAACTGAAATTACTCTGCTTATTTCATGTTAGGTTGAGTACCTAGTCACTGAAGGAGAACTTGTCTCAGATCTAGTTGTTTCTCTTTCAAGAGGTCCACTTTTATGGGTGAATAGGTATGGCGGGTATTGTGTTAATGGTTTCAAGTTTCATATAACTTCTCTGGAAGAAAAGAGAACAACCCAAAATAATGGGATTGTTCAGGTCTTTACCCAAAGATGTTATTCAAGCAATAAAGATAAAAATCCTCGTGAAGGTAATGTGATGTATTGTGGTCAGCTTGAAGATATTGTGGAGATATATTATGGACATCAACAAGAATATAAATACATAATGTTCAAAGTGCGTTGGTGCGAAATGCAAAAATCCAAGGATGAGTATGCTTGTGAATTTGAAGAAAGAAATATGTACAGATGATAAATTCATGTTTGCAAATCAAGCAGAACAATGTTTTTACATCAAAGATCCTATATATCCAAATATGTGGGTAGTCTTGAGAAGGCCATCCAGAGCTGTATTTGATATACGAGATAGTGGTAATATTGTTGATGATGAAGAAGATGGGCCAATAGAGATCGAAGGAGCTGTTGATCCTGTTCAAAATTTTTCCTTCTCGCAGAACATCCAACTTGATGGTGATATCTCCTTGGTGAGGCCAGAAATTGATAGTGAAGTTATAGAGGCAAATGTTTCATCAACAATGAAGAGAAACAAAAAAGTTGGAGTAGAACAGTAGGGCATCAACTGTTTCAGTTATTATTAACTTTTAAGAACTTCATTGATTAGAGAGATCTTTTGTTGTTTATGTGTGATATTAACCTTCTGAACTACATTGATATTTTTCTATAAGCAATGATGTTGTGGCCCAAAAGTACTGTATGGACTGTATTTGGATAGTAAGTTGACATTTTTTATTTTTGTTAAACTTGACATTTTTATTGTTGTAGACTCTATTTGGTTGTATTCTGACTGTTCTGATCCATTATAGTATAGCCTGCAGGTACTTTCATTAAACTTGGCATTTTTATTGTTGTTTACTTACTATCTAGATCAGTGGTTTGTTTAGTTTTCATTGACTTTGTTTGTACTTCTCATATGAGGATATTCTAAAGTGACTAACTCTTGGACGTTAATATTTATTGACAGATGAGGGACCCTACAATTGAAGCTAGTTTAAGAAGAATAGGTGGATATTAGCTTATTTTTATCTTATTCTTCGTGTTAATTACAGTTTTTATGATTTGATTACTTCTATTAAATGTTATTCTTAAATTTGTGCAGATGATGTTCTTCCGGAGACTATTGAGGAGTTTGCACGAGTAGATGGAGAAATACCAGAAGCGGATAAATCAGATGATGACAGTGATGATGAGTTTCTACCGGGCATTGCAATAAATGAGATTTTATCTCTACCGCTACCACCACTCGCTCTCATTGATCAAGAAAGTAGGAAAAAAAATGTACCGAAAGCTGTGGCGTATTGGAGGCAGAATAGACAAATGTACGTTGATCGCTATGAGAGTGCCAAGGCGGAGAGAGTACGACACACGGGTAAGCATGTTACATGCAATTCTCAATCTTTTTGAACTATTAATTGTCATCCTACATATGGCTATGTTATAGTTTAATTGATGCAAAAAATTACATATTTTGCATAGCTTTGATGAGGCCCCCAAAAAGAGGACGAACAGGTAATAATCCAGCAACCAAGAGACCCCGTAATGGTCAAAGGGTAGTTTTAAAATGGAACGAGTTAGGCCAGCCGATTGGTAAGTGGGGTAACCGCTTCAACAACTATCTAGGAATTCTAGCCAAGCGATCAGATCTATTCACTATTGCAGTTGGTTGGTTGCATCAACCTTTTAGCAGATTAGAAGCTACATGGCGAATTCTTTTGGTAATATTAAGCAAAGAACTTCTATTTGTCGATTTTATATTGATCTTTATATAAATACCAAGCGTCATCTCTCGTGTTTGCAGAAATTCTATGTTATGGACAAAAATCCGAAAGCATGGGAGTATGTATTTCAAACTAAAATTCAGGGTATGCTAGGGTGCTGGAAGACTAGATTGCATTCCCATTTTCTTAAATACAATGATGATTGGGAACGGTTCTGGCGATTAGATCCTCGGGTAGATGCAATTCAGTTTTCAGCATGTTCATATTATTGGGAGTCAGTGGCCTCACAGGTATACTTCCAATATTTCTATCATTTGTTTTGGCTAATGGCCTTGATATTTATGCAATTTTCAGAAGAAAAGTACTCTGAAACAGTCAGATGCATAAATAGTGGTCCTCCACTTCTATGGATTCTTTCTCCCTTAAAAACACTAGTATATTATAGAAGATACAAAAGCATTAGTTTTCTAAAAATTAGGACAAGTATAATACAGGCATATATTGAACAAATCGAGCAATATGACTTGATTAATTGATCAATGTAATGATCAAGCGTCGACTGTTACTTAGTAGGTTAATGTCCAAACAAAGTTATATGGGAATGTGCATGATGGCTAGGTTTGAAATCGATTTAGTAAATTCTGTCAGTTTGAAATTGATTTAGTAAGTTATATGGGAATATGACTTGATGATACACATGATCCACGTAAATTCTGTCAGCTTACTACCTTTCTTTCAAGAGGATGGGGTTGGGTTGGGATGGGAATGCTCTTAAGAGAACGCTAAATTTAAAGCAGAAATTAAGTCTATCAAGACTGATATGAGGGGTACAGTATCAGCGGACATGGTGTTCCCTTTTGTGTTAATTGTAGGTGGACTTGCTATGGCGACTATACGATGATTGCATACTCATTTTTTCTGGCATCTCTTACCGATTCGCTGGATTATTTGGCAGATTCTATTGCAACATATTTTCTCTCTCCTTTGCAGTTTTCTTTGTATCTTATTTTCTCATCACCATACATTTGAAGAGCTGAAGTACTTCTCTGGAACAATTTGAACAATTTGAGAGTTTTTTGAGTTGAGAAATTGTTATATTGAGCTACAAGGCTTTCAAAAAAGTAGTGATGATAATCAGGCTCAATCAGTTCTCAACTCCTAACTCTAATTGCATTCAAAATGCTCTAAAGATTGGGTGCTATGCTGCTCATTAAGTGCAACAGTCTATAAAATTGTTCACAAATTTCATTTTTTTTTTTTGATAAATAGTTGAGCTTTAATGCTTTGTAGACAATGTTTCATCTATATATGCATAGCAAGTGCCACAAATAGAGCAGTTCAGGAGAACAGAACAACAACACTGCAATACTGCATGGTTTGTGATGAATGACTCGGTAATCACAACTGAGAGTAGAAAACATAGATATATATACTACAAACCTTCTAATATTCATAGATCTCACTCAACATAATATCCATACCCGAACGGCCAACACCTTTATTACAATATCAAGGATTAAACTACTTGAATTATTCCAACTGTCGAAAGTGTCACAGGCACATAGCAAGCAAGAACAGTCATCCTTTCATACTCACAAAAACCTGTTTAGGTAATCATCCACAGTGGTATATTTGACATCCGGATAGAGTTGCGTTGCCTCCACACCAAATGATTCCTCAATCTCAAAGTTGGTATGATCTCCCTTCACGAACGCAGAGTGGCTAATTGACAACACCACATTCAACGGAATTGGAGACTCTGCATGTCACAATAAAGAGAGGAAAAAAGATTGATCAGTTGAGAATCAAAATGAGAGTGTGAAATTGGTCTGAACAATTTTTTCTTTATTACAGCTATATTTATTTGCATGTGCATTGACTTCTGTGCATTACATATTTTGTAAACTTTCGCAGAAAAAATCATTGCAGTGCAGCAGAAATCGACTATCAAATGATTTTGATCATCACTTGGGATCAAGTTCGTATGCGCAGACGGAGTATAAGCTGGTAAGAGAAACATTAAAATTCTCATTTTCTCTTCCTTCCAATTATATCTACAAAATTATAACCTTCAAATTAAGTATTTTTTTTCAGAAGAAAAAATTAAAAGTCGATAAGTTGACTGTCGACCAAATTGCGAAGATATCATATGGAACATTTAACAAAGAATACAAGAATGAAACAAAGAAGAACAAGAGCCTCATTATGGTGGTAAGATTTGCTTTCTTCAATATTTTTGTGATGATTCTTATTGTGGCATGTATATCAATTATTCATTTTCTTATTTTAGGATGCTTTGACTTTTTCTGTCAAACAAGCTGCACTCAAGTTACAAGGTTTTGAAAATCCAGATCCATCAAAGCTGCCCCAAGAAGTTCAAGATAGGTGCGTCTACAGTGTGTTTGGCAGTCCAAAGAAGAACCGCAGTAGACTTAAAGGAACAAAAATTCTGAGAAATAGAAAGGAAGATGATGCTGGTTCTCTCTCATCGGAATCAAGAATAGATAAAAGGATACAAGAAGAATCAACTGTTAAATCTTTGTTCAAAAAGTGTGACAAGTTGGCAATACAAAATCAAGTTCTTATGGACTTCTTTTGTGAGCTGCATCCTGATAAAATGGAAGCCTTGAAACAAAGGTTGGAATATACTACTGTCGACTCATCCAATAGTCAAATACGACAAGAGGTAGCTATATATTTAATTGCCTCAATTGGATAATATATTATTATCTATATATATTGAATAACGAGTTCTAATTTTGTATTGTTTCTTTTTCATGTAGTCTATATGTAGTGGCGATGACTATGAGACAGTGGGTAATGAGGAACATGTAGAAGACCTTACGTGAAAAGTGAAGCAAGGGATACATGGAAGCAGTAGCGGGTTAAAAGTTATTTTGAAAACCTTTAATTTTGTTTCTTGGAGTTTCACAACTTATCTTTTCTTCTAGAATGTATTGTTGTTTTGGCACTATGAAACAAACAAAAAAATTTGTAATGAGAATGTTCTGAATTATATAATATTCAAATTTATTTTGCATTATTGTGTTTTCTTTATATAATTGTGTGAATCAATATGTGAAATAATTATATGTTCTTCATTGTCAAAATACATTATTTTAATTTGTAAATTTGATTAAGCCATTCAAATATAATCAGTAATGAAGAAAAAATGTGTGCAATTGCATTCGCGATATAGCAATTGCAAGGGAATCAGTATCTTGCAGATCTCTGTAGCAATAGTTCATTAGCAACGGAAAAAATCCCTTTTAAAACACACTTGCAAGAGACGAATTTGTTGTAAATATTCTCTTGTATATGGAGATAGCAAGGTACAGCTTCCATTGCAGATATTCTATTGTGGATAAACATATTCGCAAGGGATAGTTAAAATTCCGTTGCGAATGTGTACATTAACCAGGAGAGATTTCGCAACAGCACAATTACAAGGGAATGAAGAAAAATCCCTTACAAATGTACACTAGCCATGGAATTGTACTCTTCTACAAGGGAAATTTCTATTGCGACTGTAGCATTTTCTACTAGTGCTTAACTCAACTACTAATCAACTAAAATGCCTCAACATGCCCAGACATAAATATCTCAACTGCCGAAATACTAGGGTCAATCACACCCTCTAGAACTCACACTCAAATATCCAAACCAATCTTCCAACATAAATTGCTCAGATAAAACAATACGAAAAACATTTGTTCAGTAGAAGATAAGGTATAGAATAGTAAATTATAGATTAAAATATTTAGAGAGTAAACCATTTAAATAACATTAAAATATGTATAGATATATCAGTATCAGTCGACTACAAAAGCCATCGGTCGACTGTCCAGAGAGAAAAATCCAATATCCTTGGAAAATAATTCTAAGTATTATAAGTCGACTATAAAAAGCCATCGGTCGACTATCCAGAGCGAAAAATCCAAAACTTCAATTAAAATAATTCTAAGTAATATCAGTCGACTGTAAAAAGTCATTAGTCGACTGTCCAGAACGAAATTTCAAGAAAACTAGAGAGCAC
This sequence comes from Hemerocallis citrina, assembly GCA_017893485.1. Classification (NCBI taxonomy): domain Eukaryota; kingdom Viridiplantae; phylum Streptophyta; class Magnoliopsida; order Asparagales; family Asphodelaceae; genus Hemerocallis; species Hemerocallis citrina. Next base: position 652,124 of record JACEHZ010000171.1, read on the forward strand.
AGCAACCGGGTCGCGACGGTCGACTGTGAAATCACACCGGTCGACTGTCGACCTGCAGACTGCAGTTTTTTGTTGTACACTTTTTAACCGATACGGAGTTTTACTTAATAAAAATGAATTTTGTAAAAAGCACATTTCTGATATGATCAAATACGACTTGTAGGACATATAAGAGTCAATAAAACCAATCAAAATCGAGTGAATTAACAAAAATAGCAAATTGTTGATTTTTCTCAATAACAATGAAATACGACACTTATGTAAAATGTTTGTGCATGTTAGTGCACCAAATAAAACTTTGCAAATCCATCGATTAGAAATAACAACATATTCAGATTTAAATCTTAGTATTTGAGAAATCCAATTCAAGTAAACTCTTTCACAAATCGCAAAATCCCCAATTTGGTTGTATTACATCAAACTCAATCCAATTTATCCTAAATCCAATTCTCAAGACATGATCTCTTAATTCATTAGTCCTTCTCAAAATTTTCTCAAACTCAATCACCATTATAAACTCATGAACATGAACAAATCTAACATTACTATAATCAAGTTGTGTTCATCCAAACTCAATGATAATAAAAATCCCACATCATCCACATGCAAATCTATCCATAGATAATTAAGGTTCATAAAAGATCAAATTTTAATTCATCAATCCATCCAATCCATCATGTACATATTCATACTCAAATCCTAACATGCTTTCTCGTAGATGAAATACCACATACAACATTCCAAGAATAAAACAAAACAAATTATATCACCCACATACAACATACACAAAACAACATGAAACCAAACAAGTCACTCACCTTGTTGAAGAGATCCAATCGAATTAATGAAGAATAAGAAAAACCCTTCTTTTGCGAAATCCAAGATCACTCATTTGAAACTCTAAGAAATTAATGGTAAAAATATATTTTATTTTTGCAGAGGAGAGGGACGGCTGTAGTGACTATAATACAGGCCAAAATATGGAGTTTCTAGGGTTTTACAAGTTTATGGAAACATCTCTTAACAAATTATTACTTTACATATATAAATCTTTCTTTAATAAAGTAGTTAAATAAGTTAAATAAATTAAAATAAAACCAAATCCTTTTACTACTGAGTTTTCCAGTCATCCAGCATAGCCCAAAAAAATAAAAATTTCTGATTTGTACTAAAAGGGGTAATTTTGCACAAAAGTCATTCTTTTTGTAATATTTGTAAATACGTCATAAAATATTCGTAAAAACCCAGAAAATTCAGAAATAATATCTAATAATAAATATTAGACTTTCCAATTAAAATATCTGAAATTTACTTTCCAAAAAGATATTTGCACAAGATCCAACATAAATTTCATATTTGCAAAAACACCATATTTGTTTAAATCTTTACCAAATCAACTCTAAATAAAGTTTAAATATATTCTATTTTCAATGATGACCATGGAAAGCCCAAAAATTAGTAAAAACGAATTTTCATTATTTATTTGAGATCCAAACGGCTTTTTACATAAAAGCCCCTCTCTTTCGAGGTATTTATAAAAATAGTTTCTTTATTCAGAAAAATTCCAAAATATAGGATAGACTCAATTATAAGTAGGAGAATTTAATAAAAATTTAAAATTGGATATTTGCACCAAAATATTTGCACGTGTTTTGCACATATAAAATTGACAAATTTGTAAAATTGTCAAATTAATTTAAATAAATCTAAAAATTAAAATTTCATAAATAAAAAAGGAAAATCAATCATTAACCATAATATTTTAAGAATTCAAAATTCATAACTTTGCACGTGTGTTGCACGCGCATAATTGTAGTTTCAAGAAAATAGTCAAAATAGTCAACTTTACAAATTTAATATCATTTACTAATGCAAAATAAATCATTTTACTTTGCGGAGTATTACAATATATATGATACATGCTCATTGAAAACGGGTTTGTTTTCACAGACCCGTGAAAACAGTGATTATGGTCGTTGGATCGCTCTTAATCGTGATCAACGAATCAGATCGAGCCCGCCCATCACCCATCTCACTTAAGTGATGGAGGGGTAATTTGGAAATTTCGTCCCAAATAACTCTTTGCCTCGTTCGCTCTAAAAAATTGAATGAAACTAGACCGTTGTTTAAAACAATGGCCTAGGTTATAAAAAATTGAATGAACCTAGGCCGTTGTTTAGAACAACAGCCTTCATAACCTAGGCAGTTGTTCCCAACAAAGGCCTAGAGTATAAAATTTCGTTGTTTCAAACAAACTAGGCTGTAATAACGGCCTAGGTTATAAAAGGCTGTTGTACCAAACAACGGCCTAGGTTCATACAACCAAAGTGGGTTTGTTTTCACGAGTCTGTAAAAACAGACCCGTTTTCAATGGAACATTTCTCTCTCTCTCTCTCTCTCTCTCTCTCTCTCTCTCTCTCTCACGAGAGAGAGAGAGAGAGAGAGAGAGAGAGAGAGAGAAATGCTCCATTGAAAACGGGTTTGTTTTCACGGGTTGGAAAACCGCGATCTGGGCAGTTGGATCTTTTTTATCGTGATCAGCGGCTCAGATCGCCTCTGCCCATCACCCGTTATCACTTAAATGGCGGAGGGTTATTTTGAGAATTTCGTCCCAAATAACTCTTCGCCTGATTTGCTCTAAAAAAATGATATAACCTAGGTCGTTGTTGGGAACTACGGCCTAGGTTATAAAAAATTGAATCCCCAAACAACGGTCTATGATTTCAATTTTTTATAACCTCGGCCGTTGTTCCTAACAACGGCCTAGGCTATAAAATTTCGTTGTTTCAAATAACCTAGGCTATAAAGTTTTACAACCTAGGCCATTGTGGTTGAGAACAACGGCCTAGGTTATATCAATTTTTTAGAGCGAATCAGGCGAAAAGTTATTTGGGACGAAATTCCCAAAATAACCCTCCGCTGATCAATTGAAACGGGTGATGGGGGCTCGATCTGAGCCGCTGATCACGATCATGAGCAATCCAACGGCTCAGATCGCTGTTTTCCAACCCGTAAAAACTAGACCCGAATGAAGCTTTTCCATATATATATATATATATATATATATATATATATATATATATAGGAGATAATTAATGATATGCCTATTGAATATTGAGTCACAAAAATCCTTAATACATTAAAAAAATCAAGCATGTGTCTTTTATATTACATAATTAAAATCCTTAATACATTAAAAAAATCGAGCACGTGTCTTTATATTACATAATTCAGGATTCTTAATTTCTGACAACGTAAAATTAATTGAAAGACCTTACTAATGTATTACTAGTCTCACACTAGTATTTTGTAGTACTATAGAAGTTGCATACATGTGTATGACACTATTACTGATGTAGTCATGTTACGTGTAGTCATCTATCCTAAATCTAAAGACATTACAATTATAGGTGAAGAAAAACTAGCATAAAATATGATTGTAAGATGCTTCACGGTATTAACTTAAACTATAAATGATGTATAATTTATTTTAGAAATAAAATTGATTTATCAAGTACGTTGTGATCTAAGCAACGAATTAACAATGCAAATCCATTGCTAAAGCTTAATTTTTTTAGAGAAAACTAACACATGCACAAAAAAAGTGAATTCAAAATCAAGTGAGAAAATTGTGGGTTATGTCTAGCATACTAGGTTCGATGTGAAGAGAAATGGGTGAAGTAAGAAGAGGTTCGAAGCGAAAATTGGAGACAGAAAAAGTTGTTGTTCAGGTTGTGGCACATTGGGTATCATATGACAGCTGACTGCCATATGAAGGCAGTCGACTGCAAGCATTAAGTGTGCTCTTTGGATGCCTTTGAATTAAGAGCAATCAACCGCAACCAGCGACAACAGCTATTTGGCACGAACCTAGGTGAATCTGTCTGAGTCTAGGTTTGTTCTTCAGGTTAGATCATACAGCTCCTATCATGTGGCTTTCTCTTCAGGATATATCATACGGTGTTGGGTCAAGACAACAACCTAGAGTTTCTCTAAATCTCTAATAACAATGTAATCTCCATCACTGAGAGGCAGCAGTACTTCATCTAAAAGTTTTTCATTGTAAGTTGCGTAGTATTTTCTGCTGAGCCTTACAGATAGATAGGTTCTTAGTGAGAGTGATTGTAACTCTTGTATATTCTACAGTTGAATAATATATCAGTTATTTCTTATCTGAATTAGGTTCGTTCGAACTGGGAAAAAATTGTGTGCTTTGTTTGCTTGGTTTAGTTTGTTCGTTGTGCTCGGTTATTACTTCTCTACAACCTCCCTCTCTCCCTATTGCGGTTAATTTGTTAACAAAAATAGCTTGAGAAAACATATAATTAATGGAAAAAAATAAGGATGAGAGAAAATGAGAGAAAAAGATAGCAACAACATTGGAGATGTGTAATCCCAAAATGAAGCAACCAACATCCTATTAGCAATAAACCTAGAGAACAAGATGGACGAAGTGAAAGAAATGATTTAAAAAACGATAAAGTAAAATAAACAAAGAATAAGCTTTATCGTGTCGGCACAAATCCCTAAGGATCTAAGTTCTGGGCTATAAAATGGACTTTCATGAGTTATTAAACATACCTGAACCAAGAAACACATGTAATTTTTTTTTTAAAATATCGAATCACATCGTATTTCAGTGCAAACCGTATCACACATAAGATACAATACAATTAAATGAGATATTTTAAGCTATAAATAAATTGTCTGGGATACATATGAATTTATTGTATACCTTGTTGTATCGAAATACATATTGTAAGATATGCAAGATATTGACAACAGTGCCTTTAACATCCGAAAGTAAATGAGCATAAAAACATAAAATAAAAGGAGGTCCCTGTAATCATTCTGAAGGTAGGTATAATTGAGATTATAAGAGTTCATGATAGAAAACTAGAAACTTTACAAGCTATAAAGATGAAAAGCATCACTCAGAGCATCTGTAGTTGTTGAGACTCAAAATTTCTATATTTGGAAAATAGAAATAGGAAATTTGAGTTTTATCTGCAGTCGTTTATGGTCAAAAATGTCAAATTTGGGGGAAAAAAATGATCTTGTGTCCCGTTCAAAGCTTCCAAACTTTTTTTAAAAAAAATTAAAATTCACGTCGGACGCAAGAACTTCTTGCGTCCCATAATTTTATAAAAAAAATTATTGGGACGCAAGATCAATATTATAAAAAAAAATTATTGGGACGTCCCATGATTTCTTTTATAAAAAATTGTGGGTCCCACAATTTTTTTTTATGAAAATTCCGTGGGACGCAGGATGATCTTGCATCTCATAAAGGGGAAAATAAAAAAAATTAGCCGGACGCGAGATCTTATTGCGTGCGAAAGATCTCAGATGAAAAAAATTGACAGACGCAAGAACATATAACGATTTCTATATTTGAGAATTTTCTATATCTTCTCTCAAATATAGAAGCATATTGTTCCCCAAAACTCATTTTTTCCAAATATAGAAAACGACTACAACCTTTTTTTTTGCCAAAATTTGTAAATTTTAATAATTAAGAGAATGACTGCAGATGCTCTTACGGATGCATTCAACTAAATTAGGACAATTGAGCATCTGTAGTCGTTAAGACTCAAAATTTTCATATTTGGATTTTAGATATAGAAATTTTGAGTTAGGATTGTAGTCGTTGAAACTCAAAATTTGGTCGAACGGTGGATGATAATTTGTGTATTGGATCTCAATCACTGGAAAAAATATTAGTCCAACACCTTTTGTAAAAAAAAAGTTCTACGAAAAGGTACACATAACAATTCATATAGGCCCATTCAATCTCAATCATTGATCAAAAAATTCACACCAATCTTAAATTTACTTTATAAGCATAATAATAATATAGGTTCTATTCCATAGAAAAAAATACAAACTTTGGGGGAAAAGTTTATGGACGGGAGAAGATCGTTCGTCCGTTCCCTTTTCATTTTTTTTTTTTAAATTTTCATAAGACGAACGATCTAGATCTTTCGTCCGATCACTGTTTGAGATTCTTTTTTTTTTAATCAAACGCAAGATCAACACCTTAAAAAAATGGATCAGACGCATGATCATCTTACGTCTGACATGTTTTTTTTTGTAATTTTTTTTTATCATACACAGGATCGTCTTTTGTCTGAGAATTTTTTTTTAGAACGGACGAAAGATGATATTTGAATTCCTATATTTGGGAAATTCCTATACAGTCTATCAAATATAAACGGAAACTGTACCTATATTTCCAAAATTTGAAAATATAGGAAACGCTACAGCAACTCGCTCTCTATATTTTTCAAATTTTGAAAATATAGGAAACGACTGCAGATGCTCTTATGCAGTACACCCCAAAAAATATTTCTATCCTAATTTCTAATTTTTTTTTATTGTCATTGTTTTTATAATCATATTCCCATAAGAAGCCCTCTGTATCTATCAGAAGATTCAAAACTCCATTCTAGATATCTAAACACTCAAAATTCTCTTGGCAGTTTAAAAATATTGGGGAAGAAGATCAAGAAAAGAAAAAAGAAATAGTCAATACAAGTAAAAAGAAAAAAAGTAAAATGATGAGAGGCGGGTAGATTTTAGAGCGTTATAAAAAAATACTCCATCAATTCCATATAGCAATGGTATTTGGTCGCGTCGGGTCGGGTCCTTTAATATGTGGACCCGATCCTCTACGGGTCCAAAAGTTGGACCCGGACCCGGATCCGTGAGAACCGGGTCCAGTTCCTGGTCCAAGTCATGTTGAAAGATTCCTACCAGCTCGGGTAGGAGAGGGAGCGTGAGCAGCTAGCAAAGGCAGTGGACGGAGGATATACAATAAAGGAGAGAAGAAGAATGCATTAGTTTTGAGTTTGGAAGATGAGGATTTATAATTGAGGAGGAAGGAGGGGAGGACAGAAGGTAGGATATTTACTTTTATGTTATTTTTTGGAATTTTTTTAACGGGTTCGGGTCCGGGTCAGGTCTATTTTGAGTGGACCCAAACTCGGACCCAAAAGTACAACGAGTCTTGTTTTAGGATCCAGACCCGTATAGATCAGATCAGTTTCTGTCCAATGTCGGGCCCTGGTTGGGTTCGGAGTATCGGATATTTATACCAGTGCTATTCCATATTAACTGCCCACTTTGTATTTTTTTGATATTTCAAATGATTTGTCAACTTTCTTGTTTTGAAGAATTTTTTACTCCTGTAACACCCCGCAAAATAGCATATAACTATTTTGCATTATGATCCGTGTACAATTTAGATTTGCACGTGATTATGTATTTTCCTAATAATAATTTTTATAAACATGTTTTCTTATATAAATTCAATATATCTTATTTTAAGTAAGTAGATAAAATATCGCTATATATATTGTATTATTAATTATTTTGCTTGATTTATATGAATATGAATGGTTATGTTCATGGTTGTGCATATGAATGAGAGGATTGATACTAGTACATACAATAGTATATATGTATGATACTTATGCAAATATTTATTTGTGTGATGCTACATTGAAAATATTTTGCCATGCACACAAATCCAACCTCTCATCTCTCATCCATCTTGATCTATGGCTAGGATTGAGCCATGAGAAAAAATCTTCCCTAAACCATGAACCAAGAGTACGAGTTTTGAGAAAACCACCATGCCACTTGGCTCTCCCCCTCCCCCCTTGAACCCACTTGCCGGCCACCCCCTTTGCACCCCATTCCCCCCCCCCCCCCAATCTCTCCCTCACTTCATTCGAACACCCTCCCTCAATCTCATTTCAGAAATTCAGAAATTTCTTAGTGTAAGAGAGAAGGAGAGACTGAAAGAAAGAAGAAGAGAATGAGATCAAGGAGGAAATTCTTGGAGGAGAACAAGAGGGAGGATGCCAAGCTACACACATTCTCAACTTCATTGAAGGGTGGGGAGTTCTCTAAACTCTAGTTTCTTGTTTGATTCATGAGTAATGTTAGTGGTAGTAGTAATGGGGTTGATTGTTAGAGATAAATTGTTCCAAATCTGATTTTGAAAACAAAAAACACAAATTGCATGTTGTATTCCCGAATTTCCAAATAGCAATGTAACCCCCGTTCCCGTAAATACTTACTTTCCAAATATTTTCAGTATTTTAATCATTTATAAATTTATTTTTTGTTAAATTCGTTTTGAGATTTTCTATTTAAATATTTTCCAATTGAAAATTTTACTTTTTTGAGTAATGGTGTATTTTAAATTTGTTTTATAATCTTAATTTATCAGTTAATTGTATTTGAGCCCAAATCATGTATATTATTATTATTGAAATATTTTAATAAAGTTGTTAAACCCGAATATTATTTTATTGAACGGTTTTATTATTATTATGATTATAATTACTAATTGTTATTTCTTGATTTCTTTAATTAAAAAAAAATTTCATCGATCAAATTATTTTATTGTTATACCCGATCTGATTTTTCTTGGCGAGTTCCAATTTATTTGAAGTCCAATTCTTATTATTTCAATTGTGTTATTTATTTATTTAATTAGGTTGAAATTTTCGTTCATGAACTATTTTTCTCTTTTATTGGGTTATCTATCTTATGGATTTTATTTATTGGAATTGTGGGTATTTTTATTTGAACCGTGTTGATCTTGATCTATCTCTTAATTGAACCATAAAACCCAATTTGTTGTGTTCTTGACCCAAATTCACTTTTATTGGACCCTAAACCATTAACCCAGTACCCTAATTGTACCCTATAAATGCAACTCTACTGTAAACCCTAATTTCGGCACACAAATCGAACCGTAGCCGCCTACTCTCTTTCCTTCCCCCTCTCTCTCTCCCTGTGTATCCCAACCCAATTTCCGATCCCTTCTCCGGCGAGCCCCCTGGCCTACGACCGACCTCCGACACCCCCATCACCACTCCTCCCTCCGGCACACCTCCCCGACCCTCCTCCTCTGCCCTCGACCAACAGCTAAAACCCAAAAATCCCAAACCCACTTCCCGCTTCTTCTCCGTTCATCCTTCGACGCCTCTCCGGCCACCCCATCCTGTCGCCATCCCTGTCGCGTCCCCCTGACGCGCGCCATCAGCGCCGAACCCCCTTCTCCCCCATCCCTTCCTCTTCCTCGACATTACCAACAGACCCAACACCTTTCTTCCCTCATCTGTCCGATCGCCGACCGGATCCACCAGCGCGCCGCCACTGCCTTGCGTCGCTGCCCCTCGCGCCTCGCTGTCGCGCCACCCCTTGGCCGCCAGTGCCGCCACCAGTTGCTGCCCTGCTCCCTCTTCCCTTGCTGGTGTTGCTGCTATCTCTTTGTGTGTTGTTTGTGTGTTGGGTTCTTTGATTTCACGTATATTGCACGTGCTGTTTTGGGATTTGCTAGTTCGTGAGTTCATTGCTTCGGGATTCTTATCCCGTTATTCTTGGTATTCATTTTCACCGATTAACAAGTAAGTCACTGTCCTCTTGAATTGCTAATTGTATCAAATTCAAGTGTTATTGAAATTCTTGCAAGTAGATCTCTTTGTTATCGTATTATCCTTTGTTTATCCCTTTCGATGGGTCTATTGAGGGTTTACACGAGCTAACCCCAATATTCTTGACATCGTGCTACTTTGACTCTAAAGTTTTGATCTTTAATGAATGCATATAGAATTGTTAATAGGATTATTCATACCAGCCACACACAAATAAATTATTGTAGAGACAATCGTTAGGTTGTATATCGTTTGATCGTTTGATGATTGATTGATGTTAGACTTGTATATGTGTGTGTGTGCTAAATTTTATTTATCATGTTTGGACACCTATCATGTTAGTTACACAATTTATTGGCTATAAAATCGATACCCGACATGTTTAGTTAATTTATGTCCAAGAAATAATACCCTAAAAACTATACATGCTTGCTGACCTGAACTTAATCGCTGTTTTCGAACCAGTAAATGACCTTAAAATAAAATATTTTCTGAATATGAAATATAGCCCCGAATGTCTAGTTGTCAATAACATCCAGAATTTTCGAATTCCGAGTTTTGTAGCAAGATTTATGCCCGTTTTACTACAGCTGTGTTTTTACATTCCAGATTTTCAGATTCTCGAACCTTTCATGTTTAAACAGTAAAAAGGTTGATCAAATGATAGAATTTTGTTATGAAAATTTCCAGATTGATGTTTGACATGTTTAGGAGTCTAGATTATATTTTTACTGATTTTAATATTTAGTTTTTTTGCTGATTCGAAAATTAAAATAACAAAATGTCATTTTTCTGCCTGAACATAAAACCTGAAAAGAAACATGTGTTTGACCTAGCTACTGTTGTCGGAATTTGAACTTTAAGTATGCGTTGGAACCATATGGAAGTCTAGTTTCCAGATTTTCTGACGAATTCAACTTTCGATTCCTGAGTCAGCGGGAAACTGCACTTTTGTACAGACTGTGCGTGCTGTCCAGAATTTTGGATACCACTTTTTAATGGATTAATAATTCCTATGTTGTATTATTGCATGAATTGATGTATGTAGGTTACATTGCATGTTCCCAATGAGTTATTGTCACTACTTTAACCGTCCTATCCATATTATCAACCTGTTGTTGCCTTATTGATACTATTGTTTACCCCTTGTCCCTTAATTGCATATTGTATTATTGCATTGATAAATAATTAACAAGCCGGGGTTTAAGAGTTGACTTTTCGTAGTGGACAATATAGGGACTGTACTCGGAGGAGGGGCTCGTGTTTTCCTAAATAATGTTCCGGCTATTGTTTTATCGGTGATTGTGGTTATGGCCGTAACCCAATCTATCGTGTATTGTATCATTGCCGATGACCGTACTGTACACCGAAAGGTGAATAATGTTTAATGTTGAAGAGTACATGAACTATAGAGCCCACTACTAAGTCTAAAACGTAACTTGTTTGTATGTAGCAACCATATAGTAAAAGGATGGATGCATGAAGTGTTACATTAGTTAGGATTAAAATAATTAATAGACCTAAGGATCACACAACATCGACACTGCATATTGTTTCTATTGATATCGAATATTGGCTAAGTGTTACCATTATTGATCATTGATTATTGTTATTGATATTGCATCATTATTATAGACATTTCATCGACTATCATGACTTTTGTCCCATGTTATTAATCCCTATTGATCCATTGATTCATTGTTATACCATTATTCCATTGTTCCCTGCTTTCTCTACTTGCTGTCCATGACTTGCTCTAAGGACAATTATTTTTCTCTTTTTAGATGAAATATTTACAGGTAATGAAGGAGAATTGTCTGCTGGAGTTGGAGAACAAACATTTTGAAGATTGCTGCTTTTAATTTGCTTATCGCTTTAAATGACTTAATGTATTGAGACTTGTATTTATTTTCTTGGATTGGGATTATTATTGTTTTAGGCTTATGTCCCGAATTTTATTATTGTTTCCAGATGTTGGATTATTATTATTGTATTTGGATATTTATATTGCTTCATTCCAAGTATTTTTGTTCATGAGATCATTATTATTACCTGCGCAATTGTTCTGTATTGTTTATATTGTTAAGTTGATCGATTAAACAGCTTATGGGTGACGTTAGTCATTCGTTGGGCCAATGTTACGTGCCCGTATTCCGTATTTTTGGGAAGCAGGGCGTGACAAGCAATGTAGATAATCTGACCTTGAAATTTTTACAGCATGAACTTATACATGTTAGGAGGCTACATGAATTGTTTCAGATTTTTCTTACCTTATTTAGTATTTTAATAAATTCACTTTTGTTGACTGAGTCGTATGCAGAGACTGGTTCTGTCTTTTACCAAACCTGAAATTGAAGGAATTTCTAGAATTTATTGATGCATGATCTATCTCTGGAATTTTTACCGTAGTATCTTGTGTAAATCTAAGATCCTACAGAAAAAGATTGAAATTATTTTGAAGACATTTGATACACGTTCAAATTTTTTTAAGCAAGAGTATTCATGATAGAGACTGACACACAGAAGAACTTTTGTACATGAATGAAATAAGTAGAACTCATTGAATATTTGGAATCATGATGAGATCTTTTGTGTATGATGTGCATGATGATGTCTAGTATCTGAAAATACAAGTTTGACAATCATTGGTGATGTGTGTGATTTATTGTGAAATTTTAAGTAAGTAATGTGCAGAACTTAGTCAGAATTGACACACTGATGAGATTGTAACTCTATGTCTCTTTATGAGCAAAATTTGAGAAAATGTATAACTAGGAAGTTATATTAGACACTCAAAACTTTCCAAAAAGCCTTGTATCAAGGAAATCCTGCAAGTATAGTAATAGTTATGATTTTTATAAGATGGAACAAAAACCAGTTTTAGAGCTATAGGCTGTTTGGTGAAGCACGTTATGTATTTTATATACACCTGAGAAAGATGAGTGTTTTCACAGTATCAAATGGAATAATTTGAAATTATGGCCAACTAGGAAGTTGCAGAGAACATGTTCAGCTTTCCAAAGAATTCATAATTGTGTCAATCTGATGAGCGAGTAGGTTTTTATGTTATCGGTAATGGGCAGCTATAGTACAGGAAGTACACAGGCTGATGGTTGTAAGGCTATTTAGAGCAACTAGATGGATGAATTTGACGCGGTGGTCAACTAAGAATTTGTAGCCTAGATTCTTAGCTTTCTTTCCAAAATGGGTAAGAAAACCCAAATCCGAGTTATATTTTGATAGTTATGGACCTTCTAACTCCTGGACGTATCCAGTCTTAGTAGAAGACTCTGTTTGTTAAGAGAGTCAATTTCTTTCTATATGTACACCTAATGGAAATTGGAGTTTTAGAGTGCTTTAATGGATGAATCTGAGGATGTGATCAACTAGAAAGTTGTAGTAGAACCCCCCCCCCCCCCCCCAGCTTTCTATAGAACCCAAGATCGCATAATTCCAATGAGTGAACAAGTCCTTATGTCATTGCAAGATGCAGCAAATGTATTAAAGAGGTGTATAGCTGAGAATATATAGGGATTTTATAGTTCCTAGATGGCTGAATCTGAAGAAATGGTTACTAGATACTTGTATTGAAGAGTCCTAGATTTCCAGAATGGGTTAGATCATGCAATTCCGAATTGTATTTTTGAAGTTATGAGTTTTCTAAATTCAGGAGTTGCGTTTAAAGTCGATATAGAACTTTGTTTTGACACACAGTAAACTTGTGGATTTCTAGAACTGTGTGATTGGAATTTGAGAAATGATAAACTAGAGAATTGAAGTAGGCATTCTCAGCTTCCCCCAAGATATCAATTCATGCAATTCCGGTACATAGATTAGAAGTTATGGATTTGTGAACTAGTAGCGTTTCTATACTCAAGATATTGACTTTATCACATTTTGAGTATGTTTGCTTGTGTTTATAGCCTTGGTCTGTCAATAGTTGAGTATCATGTTTGCAAGTACTGCCGATAAAAGGCATTTCTTGGGCGCCGTTGTACCACTCGTTGAAGGTCACGAGCCGGAAATTTGGTCAAGGACCAGCATGAGTGTGGCAGTCGATAAGTATCGTCTCGCCGGGTTATAATTTTGACAGACCGGTCAGGGATCAATTGTTTGATAAAATTTCGTGCATGATTTTGGGTGACAAACATATTTTAGTAATTGCTATTTAATTAAGTTTCCTTACTTTCGCTTAAAGACCAAGTTGGCATTAGGGGTGAGTCTGTCACGCCCTGCTTCCCAAAAAGAATACGGAATACGGATACGCGACTCAACCCAGCGAATGATTTGCATCATCCATAAGCTGTCAGAAATATTTACAACAAATATCAGATAATCAGAGTCGGAAGCCAAAAGAATCACCCTCTCACAAACATATATATCTCAAAATAAAACAAAGTGCCAACAGAATTTAATTGAAATCCAATAATATAATAGTCTCAAATAAACAGATCCGAACAAGTTAATATCCTGGGTCACATTGCCCAAATACAAATAAAATCCAAGTACTCAAAATTCATTATTCAAAAACAACAGATAATAATAATAGCAAAAGAAGCCCAGTACTAATATTTTATTTCTCCAATACCATCGGGCAAACGATCATCCTGCTCTGCAATCAATAAATTGCAGGAGAAAGAAAAAGAAAAAAAGTACCCGTCAATGCAAGTTACGGGCCGCTTGTAATACAGGATACAAGTACAAGAAAAACTAACAAATCTAAATAATAGCAGAAACATATATAGCATGGTATAGCAGAATCAACTAGCATGGTATACTAACATGTGTCAAGTGTCAAAAGTCAAATAGCGCAGACAGATATACAAATAGTGTCAAATAATGATAAGTGATAATGTCAGACAGATAACAGATACTCAGATAATCAAATAATCAGATAGTAGATAACAAATTCAGATATCAGGTACGAATACAGATACAGATACAGATGTCAGATTCAGATTCTTATATGTCTTGTATTAATTACTAACTAGGTAGCACTTCATGTGCCATCCTTTTATCACATGATTGCTACATTCAAAACAGTTACATTTGTAGATTTCGTAGGGGATCATATAGGGCCGTGTACTCAGGGTTCAGACAGACAGATATTAGACAGACAGATAGAACCTAGTGGTTCTCTTTTTCCCTACACCTTCCTATACAAAGTAATGTAGACAGGGTACAGAATAACAGATAACAGATAATCATATGGGAAATACGGGCCCCCTTCTAAGTACACATTTCTATACTTTCCCACTACTAGATCTTTCCCATAAACCCCGGCTTGATCATTTTACAATTATTATCAGACAAATGTGTATGTGCATGAAACAGAGTAAATCGAGTATAATATAACGACCCACAAGTTCAGAATAACAGATAAGCATGTACAGATGATAAATAGTCACATAACAGAACAAAATAGGGTACTTCCTAATTCAGGACAGCACGACAATACAGTACTAAAATAGCGATTCCCGTTTCCACAAATATCAAAACCTGAATCCGTCAGAGAATCTGGAAAATAGACTTCCAAACGAATACAGAGAATACATATAAGTCATATAGTGTTTTGGAAAAACATAACTCAAAACTGATTTGAATCCAGAAAATACGTTCAGCCAGAAATCAGTAAATTGAATTTAAAGTCAGGAAAACAGAATTAAAACATCATAATAAATTCCAGGAAAAATCTTGGGTATTCCTCTATATGTCTAGAATCAAAATATTAAGTTTCATAATTTTCCAGTAAGATTAGCGTAGCCAACAAAAATCAGAAAACACCGAGAAACGGTAGTTTGGCAAATCTGGAATTCCCAAGACTGCTGTACGAAAACTGTAATATCTCGCAAACTGTGAAATGCAATCCAGATCTATCAAAGGGAGATGGAAATAGACAAAATAAGCTAACTTTCATATTCACAAATATTTTCATACAGTAAAAGGAATCAGGGTGAAAATACCAATCTTTACAGAACAGCGAGCAAAATCCAGCAAGTGTAGTTTTATAAACAAGCGTGAAACGGTATATAAAACTCATCAATAAAATCCACCAAAATTCTGGGTAATCCCTAAATAGGTATAGAAATACTGTGCAAAATTTCAGACTAAATAATAAGTTTAACATTGGAATCAAAATAGTTAAATCATCAAAACTATCAAGAAACAAAATCTGGAAATATAATACACCTTTATAGTAAAATAACCATATCTCACACATACGAAAACAAAATTGATCTCAGTCAGAAAATTTGGAAAGAAGATAGATTTCTCTAAAAATCATGTTTACAACTGAAATTAAGATACTGACCTTAGTATGGTATAAAATAGCAATCAAAACTGATCATCGACAAAAATACAGATTTTCTTTTAACAACAAAACGAACATACAAGATACGAAACTCGTTCCAAACACAACCAAACATGTTCTAGAGTCTACTAAGTGTCTAAACATCATGAAATAGGGTATATAGCATGTCCACAATAAGTATATCACATGAATCCAAATAAACACACAAATTCTCATAATTATCTCATAAACATAATCACATCAAGAACGGTAAAAAACCTAAGTTGTTTTATGTCAAATTTGTGTCGTGAGGCAACTATGGTCAATAGCACTATAGAGACAATACTCATCAAACATACATCACACACAAGTTGTCTCTAGAACCCAACTACACTACAAGCGGAATTTATGACTTGTATCATACAAAGGAATTGAGTACAAGTTACTTGCCTCATCCGAAGACGAAACGAACACCAAGAATAACGGGAACGGATCCTGCCAATGAACAAAGCCCATGAATGAAGATCACGAACCAAAGCAATCACACCACCACACGTGCAAACCAAGAGAGAGAGAGAGAGAGAGAGAGC
This sequence comes from Hemerocallis citrina, assembly GCA_017893485.1. NCBI lineage: Eukaryota > Viridiplantae > Streptophyta > Magnoliopsida > Asparagales > Asphodelaceae > Hemerocallis > Hemerocallis citrina. The sequence goes on from JACEHZ010000171.1 coordinate 668,455, forward strand.
GGTTGGGAGTAGCTAGCGGCGGCGGTGCGGCCAAGTGCTGACGCTACTGTTGTTGCTACTGTCGTTGACGACGCCGGCGGACGGCAAGGAGAGGGACGAGAGGGAGAGAGATGGTGAGATGGTGGTGCTCAAGAGTAGGGTGCAGCGGCTAGGGGGTCGGAAGAGGGGAGGTGCAGTCGGGATGGGTTTGTGGTGTTGACTGGGGTTGACAGCGCAACAGGAAAGGAGGGGATCGGGGGTTAGGTTTTTTGTAGGGGAGAGGTGAGGATTTAGTTTATATAGGGTTTTGGATTTTAGGGTTAGAGATCTAGGGTTGTGGGTATTGGGTTTAATTAGGAGTATGAATATGATTAGTAAAATAAGAGTTGTATGGGGTTTGAAATAGGATTTGAAATAGGGTTTATAAGCCATTATGATTTGGTAGTTGATTAGGGATCAATAGGCAATAGGATTATCAATAGGATTGGGCAAAACAAGGAACCATGAGCACCCACCATACAAGCAAAAAGAAACAAAGCAAGAATTCAAATAAAAGAAAATCGCAATAGATAAAGAACGAAGCAAAAGACAAACAATAAGGCTCAAAGAGATCAAAAATGAAATAAAAAGAAAATATATATTGAAAACAACTCCAATATACGGTCCAAAATAAAAGAAGAGTATAAATACTCAGGAAAGAAGAAAAATACACAAATAATACGAAAAACGAAAAACAGGGGTTACAGATTCCCTATAACCCAATTTTCTATAAGAAGGTAGCATTAGGCGGTGATAACCGGGGTTATCTCTTCCTGTTAAAGGGATACGGGCTGTGTTTTTTCAATGGTTAAGAACATGGGAGCCATATCTCGCTCTGTTAATTCCTGAGGTACCTTGATAAGAACGGAATGTTTCCTTGTTTTATATTGGTGGAAACGAATGAACCATAGGGGCTGCGGTCTCATGGATCTTCTGCGCAATGAGTATGCTGCGGTGTATCTGTAAGTTTGTCATGGCTTTTGATAGAGGTCCAGTGCGCCGGTTATTAGTGACAAACGGGAATATCCCAAAATTTTATAACCTCCTCAATCATGTGTACCATCGGGAACATGAAGTGTATAACAATAGATTGCATTGCATGGCGAGGGTTCGAAACCCTGAAACTGCAGAAGACGGCTTGATCTGGAACTCATGTAGTATGAGATGCATGCGTATCCAGAGTCTTGCTGACATTAGATTAAGTGCAGCCGTTCTGTACTTTGTATTATGTATTAGACTTCAGGTCATGGCATACATGAACACTAGAAAATTAGAATGCATGTTTTCTTTTCCATTAAAGATGGTTTGTGGGTGTGCGAGTTTAGGGGTGTAAAATGAACAGGACGGTCCGTCGTCCGTCCGAGTCCAGCTCGAGAAATGGTCCGACCGTGGACCGTCTGAACTGTTATACGAACCGATCCTGAACAAATTATTTGGTTCGATTCTTTACCGAGCTCGAGCCGGACATAAGTCCGTTCGAATGCGGTCTGATGCTTTACCATACCGAGTCCGCACTATAAAAATTTTGACCGACCTATACCGAGCTGGACATAAGCCCGTCCGGGTAGAATTTCGATTTGAGCTTGAACATATAACTGTCTAATCTTGTCCAGTCCAATTTATAGCCCTATGCGAGTTGGAGATCGCTGCTATTATCAGCATTGCGTCAGTAGAATTATTGACGTGCCCACTCAATTAGGTGTTGGAAACCGGATTGGGAGTGCAGGCATCCAAGTGGAGGAGCGGTGTACTTACCCACCATACAAGCAGGTGCAGGAATATTAGAGTCGTGCAGTGGAAGATTCAAGTCGAGGGGCACGTCCCAGGAAAGCAGATTAACCACTCAGTGGAGTTTCGGCGGTGATCAGTCGATTACCATTCTGGGAGACAACTAATAGCTTTACAAGTGGAGTCTGTAAATATTTTGTAATAAGTTGTAATGAGTTAATGTAATTTGTATTTCTTGTTCAAGAGCAAGATAATGGTTGTAATTGATGATATAATGACTATATTTAGCAATAAATGTTTTTAAAATTTCCGTGTTATTACTGTGTTGAGATGCATTTGAAGGCAAAGATTCTGGCTGTATCACGGATATCTGGTAACGAGGATCTGGAGCGCTACAACTCCAAGATGCTAATTATATCCTTGCTTAAAAAAAAAAGTTTAAGTGAGAGAGGAGAGCCACTAGACGCAAAAGATGAAAAATGAAAGAATATGAATGCATTTAAGAAATAGAGAGAGCTGAAAGTAAGATAGTTTTTTAATAGGAGTAAAATAGTAATCTTACGCTATTATTTGATATGCATAAAAGTGATTTAAGTAGACAATTAAAATGGAAAAGGTGGGAGTAAAATTATGTCCTTGCCTCTTTCTCTCAATGTTGAAGCTCAAATTATTTTTATATTGAGTCCTCGCTACTAATTAGACCCAAAAATAAAGATTTGGCCCTAAGTCTATAATATATAGGTATACGATATAAAAAGTAGATAAATAACAGTATTAGGTTGTTAAATTAGTAGAGTTCTACAGTTAAAATGATTTATACTCACATCATTTTTCTTTTCTTTCTATACTTCAACATCTATATAATAAAATACAAAGAAAGCTATCAAGTGGTTCACCTTCAATCCCCTAAAATTAAAGGCCCAGATCTAACCTCTCAAAACACCTTTTTTTTTCCAAAAGTTTTTCCCCAAAACTCAAATTCAAATTCTCCCCCCAAATCAACTCATTTAATTATTTAATTATTTCTCTTTCTCTCTCTTCGTATATATACCCCAATTTGTAATTATTTTTCACCATATACTATGGAAACATGAGCTTTTATTTACAACTAATTATTGTCATATTATTCAAACTTCAGCTACATAATTGTTGATTTACTGTTTACAAGACTTTTCATATGCTGTATCGTTCTGATGATGTGCCGTAGACACGTGGCCACGGGCAAATCTAGTTAAATAATACAACACAAACAAACTAATAGTAACTTTTTCTTTTCTCGATAATCAAATGCACTAGTCTCTCCTCTAGCATCGTCAGCAGCAGACAGCCACAGTACAATTAAAAACAACATCAAAATTAAACAACTAAACAAAACCATGGAATTTTTTTTCTAGTATGCCACTTTTTTGAAAATATTTGCACTTATAGAACAGTTATCAAAGTATTTATGTTTGTGAACTCAACAACTAAACTCGCTATTTCAACTGCGAGTTTAGTTGTTTCATACTCACTATTGGGATGCAACGAGTTACTTAGGGTTGGCATTCGGGTCGAACGGGCCGGGCCGGGCCGGGCCGGACTCGCCCGGGTTCGATGTTGACTTGAGCGGGTTCGGGCCGGGTTGGTTTCTTAATCGGGCCGGGCGGGCCGGATCGAAAAGTAGAAATGGCGACCCGCCCAACCCATGAACCCTTTCGGGTCCAACCCGGGTCGGTTCAAGTCGGGTCGTGGGCGGACCCGTTTAGATAGTTTTTTTTAAATTTAAAACCTAAAAAAATAATAATAAAAATAATAAACAGTAAAAACCGTAATAATAATAATAAGATTGTAAGAGTGAAATTGCCAAAAAAAATTAAAATATTATTCATATGATTTCAAGTTATACAAGTTTCACAATTTCTAATAAGAAGTAAAGAATTCACAAACTTGTTTTATAAACATATTTCTTATATACAATTTCAATTTACTTCAATATTTATAATTTGAAATAACAAGCAAAGATCTAATACAGTTTTTTTAACTATTTACAATTGTCTTCAAGTTGGTGGCCTTCAATTTGTTGTTGTTGACATGTTGTTGTTCAGTTGTTGGTATTGCCGTATTGAATTCTTCATTTTGGTTGCGACTGTTGTTGTTGTTGTTGTTGTTTTTCCAGCGAGCTGCTCCCACTTGTGGACGTAGATAATGCTTTCCCTTGTATCCTATCTTCAACCTTCAGCTAGTCTTCTGTGCAAACAAACATCTCTAACGAGTCGGGCTTCAAGCAATTCTAGTAATCAGTTAGAACCCTGCCACTTGAAGAAAATGCACTTTCAGAAGCAACTGTAGAGACATGAGGAGTTAGTAAATCTTTAGCTATATATTTAAGAATACTATAAGTGTGTTCATGGTCTTTCCACCATTGTAAAATATCTAGTAAAGAAGAAGAAGACTCAGAATTGTTGGTTATACCAATTTAATTCATTTGGTTGATTAGTCCTAGGTTTTTTGGATTGAATTTGTGCAAGTAAATTAAATATTCTATCATCAAATTTACTCTTACCCTTACCTTTGGAACTACCAGAAGAAGAACTAACTATAAAAGTTGTACTGCTAGAAGCAAAAGATCTATCATAATAATCATACAAGTTATTTAATGTAGATTCAAATTTAACTAAGAAAGAAGCGCAATCAATTTCTATTTCGATTTCTACATTTTCCCCAAGTAAGGCAAAAAACATTTCAATCAAACTCTTCGTACCTTCTAATTTGATACGAGGATCCATAACGGTAGCAACACAAATCAACATAGGAGGAGGATAAAAATACTCTAAAAAATTTTAGTATGCATGTTTTACAATATCACCAACAAAAGTATCATTCAACATTTCGTTAAATGTTTGCATCATAGTAACTATTGAAATAAAAATGCTATTAGAGGTAGATTCATATGATTTTGAAAATTTTAAAATTGGGATTTTAAAAGGTTCTAAAAATTTCAATAAAGATTCGGCATAAAACAAATCGGTGGGAGCCATTTCAAAATTTGGCATATTTTTTTGCGATACAAAAATCATTTACAACTGCTTTATATTCGGTAACAACATGCAGTAAATCAAAAGTAGAGTTCATCGGTGTTTAACATCCCTTAGAAATCTTCTAAAAGGTACATTTGAAATCCTACACCAATTTTTCCATTATTGAAATCGCTGGGACTTAATGCAATAAAATGTACACAATTTTTAATTTTAAGTATATATGGATCGGCTATTTTTAATGCATCTTGAACACATAAATTTAAAATATGACATGCACATCTAATATGAAAAATATTGTCAGATGGAGGGTTTAATGCGGATTTTAAAGTAGTAATTGTTGCATTGTTGTTAGATGCATTATCAAAACTAATACACATAATTTTATCGCGAATATGAAAAACATCACAAATTTCTAAAATACGGTTTGCTATTTCAGCGTCACTATGGGGATAAGGCAACATGGCAAGTGATATTGTAACACCCCGAATTTCAAATAAGGATAAATTCGAGATTTCACAGGATCTTTACTTCACTTCGTACAATTTTACAAGGAAATTTTAAAACTTTTCAATAGTACATCAGAGTTCCTTTACACTTGGTCTTTACACAGTGGAAGAAATAAAACTTACAACAACTGAAAACAAAAATATAACTTGTATCATTTGCAACATCTTTAACTTTCAAATAGCAACAGCATATCCACTTTATAACTCCTTGATTAGTCCTTTACTTGCATGTTAATCTGTGGGCACGTCAGTTACTTACAACTGACGAAATGTTATACACGGCTATCCTCTCTATGCCGGAAACAGTATAACGATCTCATACTTTAAAAAATCACAAAAAGATTGAATGAACAAGTAAAGTGTCAAAAGTGATTATTCTAAACATAAGTGTATGTCATGCATAATGCCTAATGCACACAATTCTACACTAGGATGACACTAATGCACACTTGTTCAGATTCTATGCATCCCATACTACATAGGTCTGAGGGCAAGTGCCTACGTACTCCATATTGAAGGGTTCGATCCCTCGCCATGAGACTACCCAGTAATTAAACAAGTTTTAGATTTATTTCACAGATACGGATCTCAGCCTCCCTGGCTATAATAACAGATCCCAGCCTCCCTGGCTATTATATCGTGAGAATAATCCCGTAAATACCCCTCTAGCCCCGGTATATACATATTCTTTGGAGTATGGTAAACATCCACTGACTACCCTAAGCCCCGGATAAAATATAATCCATCTCCTACGGAGCAACCACAGTCCACCAACTGGATCTATAGCCACGGAGATCCACCGCCGACTATATAGAAGCACCCATTTACGTTTGCACAAGTCTATTACATCTTCACCTAAGTGCCTAATTATTTTTAGTTCAAGACATGAATAGGTTATCACCCTAGAATCCGTTTTACCTCATACCGGATTTGTTCACAAAAAATACGAGATCGCCCGACGGCATTATCTCAAAATCATATCAATTCTTTCTTTCAAAATTACCGGCAGCCGAAGTCTTACTAATTCTTAATCATAATCTTTCATGTACAAGAAACATGGGTACACATACCCTTTAATAATCATGTCTTAAACTTATATAATTTCATCTTTCAATTCATTTCACAAAAATAATCAAATCTTGTCATCATCCATGATCTAGTCATTTATTCAAGATCTTTATAGAACAAAAAGTAATTCCTTTCATATATACAATTTCTATCAAATGAATATTTATCATAACCCGAGCTCTTGCAATGTCTCATTTAGCATTATATATGAGTCTCTTATCATACATTTCATTCACAAATCAACAACAATAATTCTTCTCATATATTCATCTAACCTTACTTAATTTAAGCTCATATAGAAATCAGATATTTAACATGAATGCATAAAGTCATCAAGACAATTTATTTCTCATACCAAAACTTTATTATTTTTATTCTAAGAATAAAAATCGTGTTTTTAAAATAATTAACTTGAGAATAAATTCTCATTCTATCTCAATGTCTCTTTTATATCTCAAATATGCATAAAAATCTCTAAAGCCATTTAAAATAGATTCTCCATCATCTATCTTTTTTTTTTTTTTATAAACACCAGGATTCTATATATATTTTTTTTAAATGCTTTAAACTCATTCAAAAAAAATCATTTGAAGTCAAAAAGATAAAAGCCACTCCTGGGCTTTGAACCCGTGAAGCCCCAAGCATGACCCAAGCTTTCACCGACAGCCACTAGTCCAAATGGGCTAGGTGTCTAGATCTCAACCGAAGCCCATTAAATACATTTCGGTTTGAAATAGTTTTGAAAGCACACAAAAAGGAAAATGTTTGGTGCTTAACAAGTTTCGAACCCAACTCGACCCAAGTGCAAGCGCAGTGCCAAGCCGACTGGCCAAGTGTTCCCACTGATATGGAAACATCCTGATAAGTTTTTATTTCGACATTATGTTATTTCATTATTTTTACAGGACTCGACTCCTCTAACTTTGTCAAATCTGAAATAATTTTATAAGAATTGAAATTTCTTTATAACCATAACTCATTGCTTTATATACCATATTTTAGAGAAAAATAAAACAAACTTTCAAAGTTGTTTCTTATTATTAACAACACAATTTTTACATTCATTCTTTCTAGTCAAACATAGCATATTATACTTTTATAACAATCTAATGGGTTCCATAATATAAACTTTACTTATCAAGCAAAGTGTTTCCAATATTTCCATACAACCTATTATTCCTTCATACCTATCGATTCACAACAAAAGCTAATCAATTAATTTGCATAATATGAATCAATTTACTTATCAATTGTTCACATAATCAAAATTCTCTATATTCATGCATGCTAATGTATGACAAATAATCAATCAATTCTTTTTCTCATTAACCCCTAACATGACTTAATTTATTAATCATACATGAATTACTTATCATTCTCATCTCATACCATAGCATAAATCATATTAGAAATCCCATACTACTCATTATTTATTACTTAGCATACATTATTCTAAAATTAGAAAGTATAGGATCACCCACCTTAGTTGTAGATCGAACAATTTGCTTGAAGCCCTCCTAGCTCCTCTAGCACTTCCTTGGTCTTCTTCTTCTAGAAAGACTCCTCCAAACACAAACTCTCACTCTCTTTGTTTTTTCTTTCTTTCTTTCTTTCTTTCTTCTCTTTCTTTCTTACTTATTCTTATTTATTTTTTTGGTGTGGACAAAAGAGAAGAGGATGGGGCTATTTATAGGATTTTACTAGGGTTCAATTTGCATAATTACACAACCTAATAAATTGCCAAATTTAATTTCCAACCCTTCACATTTTATAACCTTCAAAACTCCTAAACTCTTCACCTCCTTATAACTCCTACCTCTTTAAAAATCCCAACTCCCATCTTCTCCCCTTCCCAACTCCAACCGGCCAATCCTAGGGGAAGAAAACCGGTCAGCATGTGTTTGTGAATGCACACTTGCACACAAATGTGCTGTGCATGCTCACCATGGGGCCACCTTCACCATCACACTCATATATACATCCTACCATAAACATTAATCATATCTATTTACTGAATAGTATATACATAATTACATATACTATTTCCTTATATGTATTATATAATGTATATATATTACACTCTCCAGCATGCATACATGCATAATTTCATTTTATTTTAGCCTACAACATCATACACACATGATATAAATATCATACTACTTATATTATTTTGGAGATCACGCGTGTGTTGCGTACACTCCAAAAATTATTTTGAAAAATAATATGCTTAAATACGTTTACCGAAAACACGCGCGTCGTACGTAAAACATGAAAATACAAAAATCGACTTTATTAATGAAAAACTATTAAATATAATTGAAAACAACATAAGCAAAATTACATTTACTAATTTACATATATTTCATGATGAAATCACAACACGTAGAAAACACGTGCATTATACGTGCAGAAAATCGAAAAATGCATTTTAATCAAAATAGGGAGAAAATAAATTTCAGTTTTATAAAATAGATTTAAATACATAAAAATAAATAATTTAAACCTATAGAAAATATTGTACGTAGTGGTGGAAACACGTGCATCAAAACACGTAAAAAGCACGTAAATTCCAGGGATTGGAATATTATATTTTAGTTGACTGAAATCAATACGGAAAATGTATAAATAGTACGAATCCAAAATATGTAGTGAAATACATTACAAAAATATACGTGCGTAACACCTAGGGACAAAATTGTAATTTCCAATTTTGCAGGGTGTTACAGATATGATTCTTTTTTGAAGAATCCAATCATTGTCAATCTAATGACAGGTTATTCCCATCATTGGAATATTGTTGACACCCGCCCAACAATCCGAAGTTAAACTAACTCTACAAGTTAAACTCCATAAAATTGCAATCAAAGCGTCATTCATTTCATTGTACACTTTAAAACAATCCGATTTGCAAGTATTTCTCAGGATTCTTCTAAAATGAGGGTTTAAGGCCGTTTGATTAAAAATTTTCAAGTCCCTACTATCGGGATAGAAAAATGGCAACTCTTCCTTTATTATTAATCGGACAATTTTCCGACGAACAAGATCGAGATCATAAGGGTGGCTATCAACTAGACCGGTCCTAGGGTTGATTTTTTGTTGACCGGGTAGGTCAACAAGAAGGTCTTTATGGTTATGTTAGATGTGTCTAATAATTGTACCGGTGCCATCACCCCTTTTGAATTTGTATGCCTTAGAATATGTTTTACAAACTTTCAAACCTATACCCGGATTTTCTTCGTCCGGGATAAATTCGTAAAATTTATGCCAATCACTACTTTTCCCTCTACTTTTCCTATCACTATGTGGTTGTGTTATTTCGGTTGGTAGTTGTTGTTGTTCTTTTTCTTCTAATTGTATGTCTCCTACAATAAGTGTGTACCCCATTGTTGGCTAGGAGGATCATGGTACTCTTCGGCGGGCTCACTACTTGGGACAATTGGTGTTCTAAGGGAAGTGCCGATGGAATCTTGCCCACTTTGGCTACAACCACTACCGCATGATCTCGACATAATGTAGTAATTTATGGGAAAAAAAACTACACAATGTTGGAGCGAAGAGTTACAAAAAAAATCTAGAAAACAAGAGGGTTGAGATAGAGAAGATAAAAAACCAACAAAAATTATAACTACAACAAAAATTAAATAAGAAGAGAGGTATGAAATTTTGATACTGTTCACTGTGGATACGTGTATATAAAAAAATTCGTGAAAATTAGAATAGAAGTAGAAGTAGAAATAAGCGATTCTGGAATTGAAGAGTTGAGGAGAGCTTGAAGGAGAGTTGAAGACTTGATCACTTGGAGTTGGACGATAGTTGAAGAGTTGAAGACGTTGTTGAATTTTAATTTCGATACGATCAGAATTTGATCGTGCATATGCCTTCAAGAATTGCTTGTTCTATACTTCAGTTGTTCACAAATTGCTTAGAAATGAGTTATAATAGTAGATAGAGTAAGAGAGATTTTTGTGAATTTTTTGATGGGATTTTGGGGGGCATTCATAGGCTAATTTTAAATTAAAAAAACAAAAAAAAACCCAAAAACACCAAAAAAATGGCAATTAGAGCCATTGAGGGCTCCCTGGACAACAGTGCCCAACGGCACGTTTTGACCCGTTGGACCCGTGGGTCAACGGTCGACCCGGGGCGGGTCGAACGTTTGACCCATTCGGGTCTAACGGTTCGCAACCTGCGGGTCGACCCGCGAGTTGGCTGGCAGGTTGGGTTTTTTAATCGGGTTCGTGGGCCGGGTTGTGCGGGTTGGATCCGTTATTTTCGAGACTCGGGTCGACCCGTTACTGTTCACGGGTTCGACCCGAACCCGTGACACCGTTTCATGAGCCGGGTTATACGTGCGGGGTCGCGGGCGGGTCGGCGGTCGACCCGGCCCGCTTGCCATCCCTAAGTTTACTGCTAATTTTTTGAGAAACTCGCCGTTCCCAATTGGTAGTTTAGTTCAAAAATTTTCAATGAAGACTCGTTGTTCCTAACGATGAGGACATTTATACTATACTCGCTGTTGGGAACAACGAGTTTAGTTCAAAATTTTTAATGAAGACTCGTTCCAAACGGCGAGAACATTTACACTAGATTCGCTGTTGGGAACGGCAGGTTTAGTTTTCAAAAAAATTATATGAAGTTTTTTTCCTTCAAAAATTCAATAAGTCCAACAGAATGTTTCACTCTATGAAATTTGCTATATCCTTGCCCCCAACAGCGAGCGCCATTGGAAACGACGAGTCTTCTTTCAAAATTTTGAACTGAACTCGCTATTCTCAACAGCGAGTCCAGTATAAATGTCATCGCCGTTGAAAACAGTGATTTCCTCAAAAAATTAGTACTAAACTCGATGATCCCAACGACAAGTGTGAAATAACAAGAGCGCAAATACTTTTGACAACTGTCCTCATTCTGCAAATATTTTTGAAAAATGTCTTATAAAAAAAATTCAAAACCATGGACTGACTGAATAGAAACTAATTTCAACTCAACGGATAAATATAAATAAATATAAATAAATATAAATAAATATAAATAATTATAATTTTGCCTACAATTGTTCTTGTGTATGGAGATGCAGGAGCAGAGAGACTTGTTTCAGTGTACAAGTGCATGCTCGGTTTCTCTCAAGCGGTAGGGAGGGCCGCTGGCTCTGCCCTTTTTTCCCCACAGTGTTTTTCTTAGTCTTCTATTTTTTTAGCAAGAACAGGTGCGTTTGCATATGTAGCAACTGTACGCCTTTCATACACATTCGTTCTCTATTGTTACACAGAATGTAGAAATTCTCGGCTTTCGTCGGACGGAGTAGTGGTGGGTGTCACGGTGTATTCATGGTACTTTTCGACTTCTTGGCATGCACACCTCATAATCGTACCACAAATAGTACGAATATGAGGAGTGCGTGTCAAGAAGTCGTTAAGTACCTTTAATATACGGTTACACCCACTACTACTAAGTTTCGAAGGAAGCCGAGGATTTTTACATTCAGTATAACAGTAGAGAACGAAATTGTATGCAGGGGGTACAAATGGCTACTTATGCAATCAAAAAAAGGCAGAGTCAACAGTCCTTCCTTCCACTTCCGAGAAGAAAGCGAGCATGCACTTGTGTACTAAATTAATTTCAACTTCAATTTTCTGTTTCTTCAAACATTATGTTAGTGCCAGTTTGTAATGTTCCTTTATATGAATAAATTTTGTTTTGCAAATGGCTTGTTGTGAATGCAATATCTTGTATATGTATCAACAATTAAAAATATGTCCAACACCCGTTAAAGTTATTCTGATAATATTTTTAAGCGGAGAATGCACAAATATGTATATGTATCAGGGCAAGAAGATAGCACGAAGTTGAAAGCAATGTAAGGAATTCTTAACCTAACCCGTTATTCCCAATAACAGGCTAAGTGGAGAGATATTGGCCGAGCTTCAGCCACTACATGTGAAAGTGTTGGAACCAAAGTACTGCGAATATCTATCTCTTTAACCCGTTATTGCTGATAACGGGTTAGGTTAAATAAACCGTTAACGTCAACAACGGATTAAGTAGAGAGATATTGGCCGAGCTAAAACCCCTGTATGTGAAGTATTGAACCAAAGTACTGCCAATATCTATCTCCTTAGTCCGTTATTTCTGATAACGGGTTAGATTGTATTAAACCGTTAACGCCAAGAACGGGTTAAGTAGAGAGATATTGGCCGAACTAAAACCCCTATATGTGAAGTATTGAACCAAAGTACTGCCAATATCTATCTCCTTAACCCGTTATTTCTGATAACGGGTTAGATTGTATTAAACCGTTAACGCCAAGAACGGGTTAAGTAGAGAGATATTGGCCGAACTAAAACCCCTATATGTGAAGTATTGAACCAAAGTACTGCCAATATCTATCTCCTTAACCCGTTATTTATGATATCGGGTTAGATTGTATTAAAACGTTAACGCCAAGAACGGGTTAAGAAAAGAGATATTGGCCGAACTTACATGTGAAGTATTGGTTATGCACAAAATACACAATCTCCAACACAAATAAAAAATCTGTTCACATGGCATGCAGACAATTTTTGTTAACACAAAATTCACAAACAGAACGAGTTCCCCAAATTGTACACATCTACCAATTTCACATTTTCCGACAGCAATAAGCATTCACAACCAAAATGCCTGGTCAAAATCCATAGTAACATATCTTTGTTCACAAATACACAAAATAAACTGACATACAGAAATTACATTATAATTAAAAACATCATTAATTTACTTGTACCAAACAAGCATACGGCAATTATCCACACATATATACAATCCAAAAATAACACAATTTTTCAGCGCGGTATTGCGTCTTTCCATTTTGGCGCGTTATACTTGTTTCATTCCGGACCTATACCAGGAAAAAAAAAAACAAAGTTAACAATCCAGTCGAAATTCATAAAAATCTGCACGAATCAATATAAAATTGGGCAATTATTCGGTGATTAATTTGAAATTTTGATATGACATACATATTAATAAATTTCTTAAAGCCCCCCTTAGCACGAACCTTCGCCTTCATCATCATCACTCTGTACAGCGTTTGGAGCTTCTTCATTGCCCACCGATCCACTAAAAAAAGGAAGAAGAATGAGTTAGTACTGACCAAAATAACAAAGTTTGAGTCCAATTAACAAATACCAAATCTCTGATATAATACCTTGCTAAGTTTTTTGGGCAATTCCGTGAATCGTGGCCTACGACACGAAGACATGTCCTGCAAAGTTTTGACCTCTTCATTTTTTGACCTTCTCTTACCGACTTCAACCGTTTCCCTTTATGCCTCCCCTTTGTGGTGCACTGTACAGAGTCACCTACATGTGCATGTGCATGTGCTTGTCCACCACTCTCTGGTTGTGCGCTACCTTCGTGTGGTGTGCTGTTCACTGACTCAATCTTAGCAAAGCCTTCAATTCCCTTCAGCATGTGGTCGAGCATGTACTTGTATCCTCGCTCTGAAGAACAACCAAGATCGACCATATGTCTTGAGTGCATACTCAGTTCACAATAACGCGAAGCAAAATTGTCGCCCATATTATTGGGAACCGGTATACTGCTTCTCCTCATTTGATCCCTGGTCCATCGCCTACAAATATATTGTTCGGGTAGTGCGGTGTGATCTGTGAACCGAATAACTGCAAGTAGATGTTTGCAGGGAATGCCTACGAAGTAGTACATGGAACAAGGGCATTTAGCAATTTTACTGATTTTACAATAAGAAATCACCCTCCCCGGTTCTGAATTTCCACAAACTGTTACAGAATAAGCTGCACTGTCCGGTGTATCCATACTCGCAATTAAACTCACATTAAGTAATAAGCTTTTGACCACTTCTTGTTGAAATTTGTAGAAAATCTTCAAAGTGTATGTCCCTGCCATTTGTGACTCCAATGCCCACTCGGTCTTCAATTTGGTCGCTCCTCGCGATTACGATGTGTTTCTTTAAGTTCATCGTGTCTTTGTTTTACTAAGAGTCGGTCAAAGATGATAGCAAATTCATGTAGTGAGTACTTTTTATGAGTATGGTGCTTCAAGGATGAATGTAGCGATTCACTACGTTGGGTACTCAACATGCCCCCTCAAAATGAGTCTCTTGCGTACACAGGGGCCCATTTTTCACGGATCTCAAATTTTTTCTTCAACCATTTGTTATTTTCTAATTTGTACTGAGAGATCAAATTTTTCCACTTCTGTTCGAATTCTGTTTTAAACTCCGCCGTATAAATAATAGTCTTCAAAGCATCCCTGAACTCATCAACGTTATTCGACATTCGAACTTCATGCGGTAGCTTATCCAAAATATGCCAAATGCAATATCTATGTGACGTGATTGGGAAAACTTTGGAAATTGCAGAAGTTATCCCGCGATCCTCATCTGTCACGATGTTGATCGGATCACATGTCATTGCAGTACGCCACTTTTCAAAGAACCACTCAAATGAGGATGTATTCTCATTGGGGATGAACCCACAACCTAGGAATATTGATTGCCAATGATGGTTGAATCCAACAAATGGTACAAACAACATCCCGTATCGGTTTGTGTTGTAGGTAGCGTCAAAGCAGAGAACATCCGCAAATACTTTGTAATTATTTCTGGCGATACCGTCCACCCAGACACAATGTGTCAATCGCCCTTCGGGGTCACATTGGTAATCAAAATAGAATAAGGGATCGGTCGCCTTTTTCGATTCAAAAAACTCAAGTAGCATTTGTCCGTCGTGTCCTTTTAAACCTTCCATCTCGTCTCTCCTGAGATTTTTTACATCGGTTTCAGTGAATCCAATTTTATCATTACCTCCACTTGCACCTTCAAAGAATAGCATTTGTTTGCATACAGGGACATTAGCCTCGGTAAGTTGACCAATTACATTTTTATCTGTCTTAGTCAATTCACGGTTTCGAGGTAGCAAGTGACGTCTACCGGGTGAAGTAAATTCGTGATTGTGTGCTTCATTTAACGAATAAATAATCCACGAATTACTTTGTGAAGTACTATGTGGGTTTATTTTCACACGGACGAAAGCTTTGCAACCAGTTCTAGAAGTTGTACCTCGTCTGGTTTCATTATAGCTATTCGGTGACTCCCCGGCTTTATTACAGACGTATGATTTATCCACTACGTCGTTTCCCTTATATTTATTTCCACCCTTACGCATAGCGAATCCCGCACATTTACAATATGATGAATAAAATTTTTCTGCATCCTCAAGGGTGGGAAATGTCATACCAATCTTCGGTTTTACGTGCTCGTCAACATGAGGAAGATACTCGCCAAGTTGTTGTGCACGAACAAATTTATCCCCGGCAACAGAACTTCCTTCGAAATTGTCCATACCTAAGAAACTGTGAAGAGGAGAATAGTTAGGGGTACTAAACCATTGTATTTGGTATTTTTATAAGTGCGCAAGCCACCACAACTTGAAAAGGAGAAAAGTTTCGTATTTTTTGGAGGTAGTTTGAAGTGTTTTATAAACGGCCCGCACTTAGAAAATTCTAATTCTAAAACTTATAATGGGAGGAAATAGAGCAATACCACGCAAACGGCATCCGAAAATTTTAAAAATTTCCGAATTGGTCGGGTTCACGTAGGGCAAGCCACCCGAACTTGTAGAAGCGAGTTTCGACTCACGGTTTGCGAGATACGACCGTATACCGCTTTATAATAGTTTTTTTCAACCGAAAGCGATACGCGGCCGTATCTCTCGAATCTGGAGTCGAAAATCACTTCTACAAGTTCGGATGGCTTCTCATAGGGGACACCAACCTAAGCGCAAAGTTTCGTATTTTTTGGAGGCCGTTTGAAGGGTTTTCTAATCTACCCTCACTTAGAAAATTCTAAGTTTAAAACTTGTAGTGCGAATAAGTTGAGAAAACCGCGCAAACGGCACCTGAAAATTTTAAATCATTCCGACTAGGCCGGATTCACGTAGGGCAAGCCACCCGAACTTGTAGAAGCGAGTTTCGACTCACGGTTCGCTAGATACGACCGTATACCGCTTTATAATAGTTTTTTTCCAACCAAAATCGATACGCGGCCGTATCTCTCGGACCGTGAGTCGAAATTCACTTCTACAACTTCGGTTCACTTCTCGTAGGTGACACCAACCAAATAGCAAAGTTTCGTATTTTTTGAAGGCCGTTTGAAGAGTTTTCTAAGCTACCCGCACTTAGAAAATTCTAAGGCTAAAACTTGTAATGCGACGAAGTTGAGAAAACCGCGCAAACGGCACCCGAAAATTTTAAAACTTTCCCAATTGGTCGGGTTCACGTAGGGCAAGCTACCCGAACTTGTAGAAGCGAGTTTCGACTCACGGTTTGCGAGATACGACCGTATACCACTTTATAATAGTTTTTTTCAACCGAAAGCGATACGCGACCGTATATCTCGAACCGTGAGTCGAAACTCACTTCTACAAGTTCGTTTGGCTTCTCGTAGGTGACACCAACCTAATCGCAAAGTTTCGTATTTTTTGGAGGCCGTTTGAAGGGTTTTCTAATCTACCCGCACTTAGAAAATTCTAAGTTTAAAACTTGTAGTGCGAATAAGTTGAGAAAACCGCGCAAACGGCACTCGAAAATTTTAAAACTTTCCGACTAGGCCGGATTCACGTAGGGCAAGCCACCCGAACTTGTAGAAGCGAGTTTCGACTCACGGTTTGCTAGATACGACCGTATACCACTTTATAATAGTTTTTTTCCAACCAAAACCGATACGCGGCCGTATCTCTTGGACCGTGAGTTGAAATTCACTTCTACAACTTCGGGTCACTTCTCGTAGGTGACACCAACCAGCCCGCAAAGTTTCGTATTTTTTGGAGGCCGTTTGAAGGGTTTTCTAACATACCCGCACTTAGAAAATCCTAAGTCTAAAACTTGT
Organism: Hemerocallis citrina; assembly: GCA_017893485.1. Lineage (NCBI taxonomy): Eukaryota > Viridiplantae > Streptophyta > Magnoliopsida > Asparagales > Asphodelaceae > Hemerocallis > Hemerocallis citrina. Next base: position 685,698 of record JACEHZ010000171.1, read on the forward strand.
ACTGCGAGGAAGTTGAGAAAACCGCGCAAACGGCACCCGAAAATTATAAAACTTTCCGACTTGGTCGGATTCACGTAGGGCAAGCCACCCGAACTTGTAGTGGCGAGTTTCGAGTCACGGTTCGCGAGATACGGCCGTCTACCGCTTTACTCGGTTTTTTCCCAACCGTAAGCGGTACGCGGCCGTATCTCTCGAACCGTGAGTCGAAACTCACTCCTACAAGTTGGTTTGGCTTCTCGTGGGTGACACCAACCAAATCGCAAAGTTTCGTATTTTTTGGAGGTTGTTTGAAGGGTTTTCTAACCTGCCCGCACTTACAAAATTCTAAGTCTAAAACTTGTAAAGCGAGGAAGTTGAGAAAACCGCGCAAACGGCATCCGAAAATTATAAAACTTACCGACTTGGTCGGATTCACGTAGGGGAAGCCACCCGAACTTGTAGAAGCGAGTTTCGTGTCACGGTTTGCGATATACGGCCGTGCACCGCTATACTTGGTTTTTTCCAACCGAAAGCGATACGCTGCCGTATCTCTCGAACCGTGAGTCGAAACTCGCTTCTACAAGTTGGTGTGGCTTGTACTATGTGAGACGAACCTACTCGCAAAGTTTCGTATTTTTTTACGGTCGTTCGCAGGGTTTTCAACCATAACCGCACTGAAAAGTTTCTAACTAATTTCGTATATACAATTCTAATTCTACAAGTTACTAATGCAAGCAACATAATTCGGCAATTGAATATACTTGAGAGTCTCCCCGATTCTACATCTAAAATCTACTAACACATTTAATTTTTCCCCAAATTTCTAAATAAATTACTACACACAAATTCAATCAAAAAATTACAAATGTAGATTATTGGGGTAAAGAAATAGTGTATACCTTACGGAATAAGTCGAAATCAAGCCAAGGAAACGGTTTTGGAAGAGAACTAGGGTTCCAAATTCGTGTCGAAGAGGGGAAGAGAAGCTAGGGTTTCGATCGTCGGAGTTCGAGGGTTTCGATCTTCGGAGTGGGGAGAGAAGAGGGAGTTCGAGGGTTTCGATCGTCGGAGCTAGGATTTTTTAGGGTTTTTTTTCCCGTCGTTGGGTTTGGGTTCGTCGTTGGAGTTGGGATAGAAGAAAGAAGACGAACTGTATGTCGACGAAAATGAAAAAAGATAGCCTTAACCCGTTCTTGGGAATAACGGGTTAAGGCCATTTTTTAAAATAAAATTTTGCCTTAACCCGTTCTTGCCAACGACGGGTTAAGGCAAGATTTTATAAAAAAAATCTGGACCTTTGATCCAACGGTCCAGATCGAAGTTCGCACGGGTCCGTGCGAACCGACCCGTTCCGGCCCGTTTGCAACCGAAGAACTCTCTCTCTCTCTCTCACTCTCTCTCTCTCTCTCTCTCTCTCTATATATATATATAGTCCAGGCCCATAAAACAGAAAATAACATATGGGTCTACAAGAGCAAAGCCTATTGAGAATCAACTCACGGGCTGGGTTTGGCCCAATTCGGATCTAATAAGTCAGACATCCCCAATCTTTCCCGCCAAATCCCGCTTTACCCCAACACCCTTTCCCGCCATAAACCACTCCCTAATTAATAAAAAAAAAACCCAAAAAATATACTCAACCCCATTCTCCCTCTTCTCTCTCATCTCGTCGTAGAGCAATTGCAAGCAGCAATGGAGATCAACGAAGATCTAATGGCGGCTCACAAGCGCGCATTCCTGGATTTCCTCGATCAAGATGTAGTCTTCCCCCCATTGTCCACCGATTTTACCCCTGATTTATAGGAAATACCAATTGATTGGGAAAAAATAACAACTTTTTTTGGCAGGTGGGTAAGGGTTTCTACATGCAGGCGGTGAGGGACATGATAGACAACAAGCGCCGCCGCCTCATCGTCGGAATCGACGATCTCCGCAACTTCAGCCTCGATCTCGCTCGAAGGTAAAACCAAGATGTTGAGGTGGAAAATTTATACCCCCTCCCGTTTCTGCTTTAAATTAAGGTATTAGTTAATTGCTTCCATTTGATGGTGGTTTTGGATCTGAAAGCCCTAATTTTGGTACTGGAAATGAGTAATTGGGGTTTCCTTGTTAATATTATTTTTATGATTAGCACGTGTTTGTTTCTAGTTCGAGGAGTTTCATTCTAGTGTGATTGTTGTCCAATACACTATGTAGTGATATTAGTAAATAAGAGTTGGAATGTGGGTGTGTGGACATTGGATGTGTGGCTTCTCACATGTATTGCTCATGCACTTTTTCTCTCAGTAAAAGTCTTATGCATTCACATTGAGAGATAATAACACTTAATAGACTATGTATGGGAACAAAGTGAAGTTAGGATAACTCGAATTATCTCTCATAACTTTGGAAAATTCTACTTATCCTAACTTTGGCATGTTTGAGGCTCGTCTTGAAATTAAGTTAACTACTGTTATCTCACCACAAATGTGAGAAAACTATAGTTATCTAAACAACACTGTTAGCTATGGTCACCAAAGTTAGCATATATTGTACCTCCAGACTTGAGAAACTTTGGTTTTCTTAACTGTGTACCTAAACAAGCCTTAGTGAGTAGCATTATATTCTAGTTAACTAGTTATTTTATTTTTATTTTTGACTCAAATAGTTATCTAGTTATTCTACCTGTTCAACGAAGGAATCATCTTAATTTGGTTGTCTATAAAACAGGCACTCTTCCATCACCAGCTTGAAACTCCTTGTTCGGTATTTTGATTAAATTATAACTTATTTTGTCTTGAAAAGGTTGATTCGCAATCCGGGGGAATATATTCAGCCAATATCTGATGCCCTAACAGATGTAACAAGGAGTATGGATCCAAAATATCTGAAAGAAGGGGATAGAGTGCTTGTTGGATTCAGTGGGCCATTTGGGTTCCACAAGGTCACACCAAGAGATCTCATGTCGTCATTCATTGGATCTATGGTCTGTGTTGAAGGCATTGTCACTAAATGTAAGACTTTTCTTCTAGCCCTTATCCTCAGCATTTGTCTATCCTTTTTATTCATGCATATTGTGTTTAATGGGCGTTTGGATGGTTTCAGTTTTGTTATACTAAGTTGTGACCATTAAAATATTTTCATTGCTAGATTGATCAAGATTACATAAAGCGTTGGTTTACTTCCATGTGCTATATCTCTCAATATGATGATTACAGTGTTGTTCTGATCTCAGTAGTGAGAAGGTAGATGAGTCTGTAGTAGATATTTGTGGACCGTATTCCATGTTTAGAATGAAGGAATAAGGGTTAATTGGGGATCAAGAGCGTTGCGAGGATGTATTAGTTTTAGAATGGATCGACGATAATGGCCATGAAAGCATACATCCTTTGCAATTCATTTTGCTTTTAGACTATACTTTTTTTTTTCTTCTGGAAGACATCCATTGCAAGACATTGTGTGCTTTAAAGACTTTACATTGTTTTTTTTGTTGAAGAAATTTAAATTTTAAATTATTAAGAAAAGCAAAGATGAAAATTATCAAATGATAACAGAGTAGAATGCAAGTCACATATCTCAGGATACAAATTGGGCGAGTCAAGTAATTGTAAGAGCATTTGTTGTCGTTTTTCTCAAATTTGGCAAAATGGCAAAATAAGAAATAGCAAAAACGTTCGTTTGCTGCAGTTGTAGATTGCCTAATCTCGGCAATAAAAAAAAATCTTTTTCCGTCCGATGAAAATAATTTTTTTTTAATTTTAAAAAATGTGGTGGGAACGGAACATCTTGTGCCGTCTCCACATTTAAAAAAATGTGGATCTTGTTCCGTCCCTCCATTAATTAGTATGGAAAGATTCTCCAGTATGGAAAGATTCTTAATCAAATGAGTGATTAGTATGGAAAGTTTCTTAATTAAATGATTGATTAGTATGAAACTCTGAAGCACGGATACTTCACGGAGGGTGCCGTACCCGTATCCTGTACGTATCCGATACTCGTGTCCCCGTATCTTGTACATCCCCGTATCCTGCATTTTTTTATTATCCAACTATTTGATACGGCTAAAACTTGTCCCACTATTTGAATTGTCTACTTATGTTATATTGCATATGAACTTGCTTTGTTTACTTATGTTATTGCTTATGCTTGTGAATAATTATTATAGCCTTTATGGATTAACTTATTTATGTTTAATGAAAATATTACCATTTCCTTATTAACAGGAAAGATTATTTAGTTGTGTAATTATTCATATACACACACACACACACACACACACAGCCGTATCCCTGCCGTATCCCGTATCCTACTTTTTTGAAAATTGTCGTATCCCCCGTACCCGTGTCCCTGTATGCGTATCGCCGTATCCGTATCCGTGCTTCATAGGTATGAAAGGATTCTTAATCAAATTGATCGGCCGGAACATGTTTCATCCGATCATTTATTATATAAAACAAAAAGAAAAAATGACCGGACAGAACAACATGTTCTGTATGATCATTTCTAAATAAGTTTTGAAAAAAAGATTAGACGAAACTTCATATTTCGTCCGATCAATTAAAAAAAATTCAGGGGACGAAACATATATATATTTTGGCAATTGCCAAATTCATTCTCAAATATAGCAAGGCACTATTCACCAAATGTCAAAAAATGGCAAAATGATAAACCACTGCAACGCCTCATTTGCCAAAATATGGAAATTTTGGCAAAATGAAATTTTGGCAAAATGAGAAACGAGTGCAGATGCTCTAAGCAAGTGTCTTTAACTAATTCATACTGAATTTCCTCAACACAACACATACACATATTTTTTTTTTCATTGATGTTCTTTTCTTTCTTCGTTTTGGCTTGTAATCAACCTCCCAACTAGTGAGTAATATTTAATCGTAGTGTATTCTCAAATATTTATATCTGGGTAAACCTTTTCTGGTCCAAATGTTATATCTTGGTAAACCTTTTCTGGTCCAAATGCCTATGTGGTACTTGCTAATGCATATTAATCTTTTGCGAAGTTATAGCACACATACATCCCATCCATTACAAGTTGGTAGGTTTTCTTATATTAAACATTATCCACTTTTTCCACCACCAAGTATCTGATGTCTTCTGTTTCTCTTGTCTACAGGCTCCCTCGTAAGACCAAAGGTTGTTAAAAGTGTTCACTTTTGCCCTACAACAGCGCTCTTCACGACACGCGAGTATAGAGACATCACATCCACTATAGGTTTGCCCACAGGATCTGTCTATCCAACACGGGTAATAATTGTTTATACTTTTTCTTTGTTGCCCCTTAAGAGTCTTGAATTTCTCCTTTGACTTTTTCTACAAGTAAGCAAACATTTTGTTAATCGTCCAGGATGACAATGGGAATTTACTGGTAACTGAATATGGATTGTGCGAGTACAAGGACCATCAAACTCTATCCATGCAAGAAGTACCTGAGAATTCTGCTCCTGGCCAGCTTCCAAGAACTGTTGACGTAATTATAGAAGATGATCTTGTGGATTCTTGCAAGCCTGGAGATCGCGTTGCCATTGTTGGTGTATATAAAGCTCTTCCTGGTAAAAGCAAGGGTGGTTTGAATGGAGTATTCAGGTAAGCTACATTTAATATGAGCTTAGTCTTTACCTTTGATGCCCCTTTGGGATAACATGTATATCATCTGCAGGACTGTCCTTATAGCCAATAACGTTTCTTTGTTGAATAAGGAGGCAAATGCTCCGACATATTCTCTTGAAGACCTTAGGGGAATGAAGGAAATATCCAAGAGAAATGATATATTTGATTTGTTGGGAAATTCACTAGCACCTTCAATATATGGTCATTTGTGGATAAAGAAAGCTGTAATCTTGCTGATGCTTGGTGGAATGGAAAAGAATTTGAAGAATGGTACCCATTTAAGAGGGTAAGGAACAATTCTATTTGGATTGCTCATAGATTTACATATAATTATCGTCATCTCATGTCATTTTCCTTTCAGTGATATAAATATGATGATGGTTGGTGATCCTTCAGTTGCTAAGTCACAGCTCCTAAGAGCCGTAATGAATATTGCCCCCTTGGCTATCTCAACTACTGGTCGGGGTTCTTCTGGTGTTGGGTTGACAGCTGCTGTTACTTCTGACCAGGAAACTGGTATGTAGCTGGAGCTTTTTGTATTCAGAACATGATTTATTTCCCTGGCTGTAACTTTTGTAGTTCTCATCAATATTTTCTAACCAGGAGAGAGAAGGCTTGAAGCTGGTGCAATGGTTCTAGCTGATCGAGGTGTTGTTTGTATTGACGAGTTTGATAAAATGGGCGACCAAGACCGTGTTTCTATACATGAAGTTATGGAACAGCAGACCGTAACAATTGCCAAGGCAGGGATTCATGCATCACTAAATGCTAGATGTAGTGTGGTGGCTGCTGCAAATCCTATATATGGAACTGTAAGCTCAACTCATTATGTTTATGATTTTAAACATGTATTGATTTATTCATTTGCTATTTACCTATGTCTCTTACCCATTTGTTTTCAATCTGCTATGGATGATTGACAGTATGATCGTTCATTGACTCCAACAAAAAATATTGGGCTTCCGGATTCGTTACTTTCTCGTTTTGATTTGCTATTTATTGTGCTTGATCAAATGGATCCGGAAATTGATCGTCAAATTTCAGAGCATGTCTGTCGGATGCATAGATATTGGGCCGATGATGGAGGTAAATAAATAATGTGCTAATTTATTTGAAATCTAATAAATGGCTGTTTCTTACTTCCTGTATAACTCGCGTAAAATCAAATGAAAACAGGAATGGGAAGTCTGGACAAAGGTTCAAGGTACACTGAAGAAGATGAAGGTGATATCAATGGACCTATGTTTGTTAAATATGATCGAGTACTACATGGGCAGGAAAGGAGAAGAGGGAAAAAGCAAAAGAATGAGAGACTCACCATTAAATTCCTTAAGAAATTCATATACTATGCAAAAAACAAACAACCAAAACTCACTGATGAGGTATACTATTTTTATTTTTTGTTAGTAGAACAAACATTCTTCTTTTTAGCACAATAAGTAAGCATGCAATTTAATAAATTTTCTAATTATCCTTAGCATCGTGAATTTTCGCTATAATTAGTTGGGAAGGTGGCCAACAATTGAGTGAGTTTGTTTGAGTTGAAAAGAATACTGCTTATTGTATTCATATTCAGGTTGTGTGCACTCACTCCAATACATAAGAATATACGAATGTGGAGTCCATGTGAAATCACATCACCAATAATTGCTTGTGGGCTCCACTCATACTCTTTTGGAATACATTTTGAGTATAGAAATTGAGTACAACTAGAATAACTCCATTGAAAATGGATTGTAAACTTTTTTGGATAAGGCCATAGGCACACACCCACCCCACACACTCTCATCCCCTAATTGGTGAATTGTGCAAGCAGGGCTTTGAACCCTTGACCTCTTGCACTAGGCCACTAGGGCACTTGGAATGGACTGTAAAGTTGTTAAAAGAAAATGCTTAAACTTGTAAAAGCTCTGTATATATTAGGTAGTATACCTCTCAAAGTTTTGCCGTTTTATCTTGCACCCTAATTAATGATGATTGTTTCTCTTAGGCTGCTGATCATATTGCAACATCCTATGCTGAGCTGAGAGATGCTAGTGCAAATGCTAAGGTTAGTCTTTGGAATGTATATCTTGGGCAAATTATATGCCCAACATATTTTATTGTTGCTTAATAAATATGTTCCTAATTTTTTTCCAGACCGGAGGAGGCACACTTCCAATCACAGCCAGAACTTTAGAGACCATGATACGGCTCTCAACTGCTCATGCCAAGATGAAGTTAAGAAATGAGGTAACACCTAAAATATCTTCTTAAGGAAACTCCAATTTGGCTATATGTATGTAATGATTGTTTTTTTTTGAAATAAGGATGGCATGAGAAGTGCCATCGAACTCATATATAAAACCTCCAATAGTTGCATTCAAAATACAGCATAAATCAAAATAACTGAAAGTACCAATATCTCAAAATAAAATAGGATTCATGAACAATAAAAAAGAATCCTAAATCGGCGTATAAACAACATCAACCGACATCCAAAAAGATACTCCTACCCTTCAACAATGAAGACCAAACTCGGTCATAAGTTGCCATTGCCAGTATTTCCATCCACTTTAGGAAACAGAGGTCTAGAACGCGCTTTCTTCCTAACACCTGGTATGGATAACCAAGAAGAAGTGAGAAAATTTTATAAATCAATTGCACAAAATTACAAGAATGAATTTTAAAGCACAAATCATTTCTATCGAGCCAAATGACCCATAAAGACGCTGCAACCACACAATCCCACTCCCTCCACCTCTCCGGCCCGACCTCACAAACTCTAAATTCTCCCTAAAGATGAGACACTCAAAGGGGCGATCTGTTAATGCCAAAGCCCAGAAGGAGGAAGTCCCAAATACGTCTACTATGAATGCACTCTAAAAAAAGATGACAAATAGATTCTACCCTGAAACCACATCTAGGGCAAGAACTCATCGAGACCAAACCTTTCTTAAGGAGATTCTCTCTAGTTAAAATTGCATCTTTGAGAACTAACCACATGAATGCCTGAACCTTATATGGTGCACACGACTTCCAAATTACTAAATTCTCCGCACTTCTGATACCCCCGTTGCTAAGTGAAGTGTACAAGGATTTGACTGAGAATACCCCATTGGGAACAAGTTGCCAGCCCCTCTCATCCTGACAGTTCGCATCGATTGTCGTTCTACTCTCTAAGAATGTATATAGAGGGGCGCAGCAGTTCTGGCTGTAAGTCTCACTAAGAGTAGACATTCTGATGTGCCAGGAGGAGTTGACCCTGTAATCAACAACCAAAGCATGTTTGTTGAGGGCGGATTCAAAAATCTCTGGGAAGAGAGAAGCCAAAGAGTTGGGGCCAACCCACGCGTCTAACCAGAATCTAGTGTTAACTCCATTTCCCACTCTACTAGGTGAGTGAAAATGAAACACATCTCCCAGTTTGACAATCCCTTTCCATACCAGAGAAATTCCTCGACGTTGGTGACCACCCCCAAACCTGAAACATCTGCGACTTCTGTAACAGGCCCAAACGACCTTGATTGGTGATAAACCGAGAATGAATTTTCCACCACCATATACAAAGTAATGCCTGATTCATCTCTCGTAAGTTAAGTATTCCCAACCCCCAAACTCTTTTTTTCTACATACTAGGCTCCATTTAACTAATGGAAGATCCCTACCGTCCTCTCGATTTCCCTTCCATAGAAAATCTCTACGAATTTTATCAATCTTATTGATAACCCATGAAGGGAATTCATATATCGACATCTAATAAATAGGCAGATTTGAGAGAACGACGTTAATGAGGGTGATTCTGCCGTCTAGCGATAGGTGCTTTTTCTTCCATCCGGGAAGGCGCTTCTCAATTCTCTCAATGAGAGTATTCCAATCACTCCGGAAGAGTTGACCAGGAACCACCTAGATATTTTATTGGAAACTTTCCAACTCTAGAGCCATGTAATGATTGTTGAAATGACCTTTCTGAGGTTCTTTATGGTTATAACATCAATGCAATGGTTACTAAGCATGCTTTTGATTCTTTAAATGTTCCCTGAAAGTTGGTGTTGGGACTTTTGACATGGGCCCTATTCATACTGTTTACTTTCACATGGGCATTCTTGCACACCTAGGGCCCTGCAGTGACTGTAGTGTTGATATTTCATGTTTTTGATACTAGTTACTTCGGAGTTTGGTTCTTCCATTCCTGATTATGTGCACGTGCTTTGATATGTGTAAATCAGAGAAATGGTGTGGGATCAATGATTTGGTTGCTTTGAAAGGCCATGCATTTTGTATGTCTTCTGCTATAATATCCGTGCATATAATTTCTTTGAATAGCAGTTGAACTTTACCTTCTATCCTTCTAGCCTCATTCCTTCACATGTGGAGTAGACTTATAGAACTCAACAATTCAACCTGACTTTAACTTGAGAAAAAGTTACAGAAGTCTTCAATGTCATATGCCAGAATACTATGTTAAAGAAGATCCAAAAAGCACATCTTAGCAAAAATTAAAGACAATACCACTATTGAGTGATCCAAAAGTTTGATATCTTTTTTTTTGATTGAAAACGGTGAGCACTAGTCCCCCCGCGCTTCATTAAAGATATTTTAATAAGACATACAACCAAGCAGGGGTGATGATATTCGTGCTTCCCAACATTGAGCCATGATACTCATCCCCCGATAAAAAAAAAGAGCACCCATCCCATATACATGAGTCTCCCACCCCAAAGACGAACTAGTAACAGATGAAACAAAAAGTTCCTAACACCGGAACATCCCAAAAAATTCCAAAATCCTCCAGCACCTCCGCTAATCACTCCCCAGCTGGTATTCCCCCTTCCTCTGGTGAGTCTGCCTCGTTCTTCGATGTACCGACGCCTGCATACAGATCTTTAATCTTTGTCGTATCATCACCTGCCGTTTTGGACCAGAATTTAATATTAGCAATAATATTGAATAAAAGCTGGTGATGTATGATGTGTTTGTGCGACCGTCTGAAGATTCTATTATTCCTTTCTAACCAAATTCCCCAACAAATCGCCGCCCCCTCGATTTCCCATATGGCTATTTGGTCCTTACGAACATTAATGTCCCTCCACCCTCCCAGACGTCGTTAATCGTCTCAAGAGCCTGTCCACTAATGCGTAACCTTAGTAGGTCCCCCCAGATTTTCCTGGCATACTGGCACTGTATAAGGAGGTGATCTACAGTCTCGCACTCCATTCGGCACATGACGCATATACCTGGCCCTTGCCACTTTCGCTTCGCCAAGTTGTCCCGTGTAAGAATTACTTTTCTACTAGCTAGCCAATTGAAGACAATTACCTTGAGAGGAACTTTAACCCTCCAAATCGGATCGTGTGTCCGCACACCCCCATCATTTAACCACTTGTAGGTGACTTTTACCGAGTATCCCCCTTCTTTCCCTCCAACCTTGGAGACATTGTCTTCGCTGTCCTCTTCCGCCGGCTTCCAAACCTGTAAGAAACGGATTAGTTCCTCCTTTTGCCTTCTCTCTCTCTCGCGCTCAGTCTGCCCGTAATTCCCGGCCTCCATTCCCCGTTTCTCGAGTTTCTGGCCACCCAAATGTTTTTATCCGTTGCCCTTTTATATATCTTCGGGAATCTCCTTTTCAGCGTGATTGGTCCGCACCACCTGTTTTTGCAGAAGCAGATAGATTTACCATTTCCCATCGTGAAAGTCGTCCCTGCTAGAAATATATCCCTGGTATGCAGGACCCCCAGCCAGAACCCGGACATCGACGCCAGATTCTTTGGTTTCTTATGCGTGCATCCTTTCCTGACGTATGCTCTGTCTGAGAGTTGCCCAAGTAGCCTTTGCCTTGACTTTGAGCTTCCACCACCATTTACCAAGTAAGGCTTGGTTCATTTGTCGGAGATTTAGAACCTCCAACCCACCAAATTCTTTTTGTCTACGGACCACCCCCTATTTGACTAAAGAGTACCCTTTTCCATCGGTACCCGATCCGTGCCAAAGAAATCGTTTTCTGAGCCTGTCAATTTTTTTGATTACCCAGACTGGAATCTCGAAGAATGATAAGAAGTATAGAGGGATAGCGCTAATGACTGAATTTAACAGCACTAGCCTGCCTTCGAATGACAGCATCTTACCCTTCCAACCCTCCAACCTACGGGCTATTCTCTCAATAAGCCCATTCCAATCCACCTTTCTCGATTTTGTAGCAGCAATCAGAAGGCCCAAATATTGAATAGGGAAATCTTGAATCTTGCAGTTTAGAATATTTGCAACTGCACTCCCCGCCTCCCCAGTCTTCCCTAAAAGGGTGATGGTGCTTTTATGGAAGTTGACTTTCAATCCCGTCCAATCTTCAAACAGATAAAGGCCCCACTTCAGAAGTGCAGCCTGGTTAATATCGCACTCTCCAAAAGTCAGTGTATCGTCTGCATATTGGACGTTCATCACCGCGGAAATCCCCCTCCTCATACCCAATTCCTTAATAAGGCCGTTCTCTCTATACAACTGAAGCATCTTATGTAGCCCGTCTGCCACCAGTGTGAAAAGCAATGGTGAAAGTGGATCCCCCTGTCTAAGGCTCCGCCTACACCTTATTTCTTTACCAGGCTTTCCATTAACCAGTACCATAACCTTGGCCGTTGTAAGCCAGGTCCGGATCCAACCGATCCACCTCTCCCCAAACCCTTGTCTACCAAGGATCTCCAGTAAGCATTTCCACTCCACTTTGTTATAAGCTTTCTCGAAGTCTAGTTTCAGCATAAACTCCGGTTTGTTACGTCTCTTACAATCTTGTATCACCTTCTGAACCAAAGCTACCCCCTCTAGAATGTCCCTACCCATAATAAACCCTGTCTGATAGTCCTCAATGATCTCCCCTATCAGTGCTCTGAGCCTATTAGCCAGTGTCTTAGAAATGATTTTTACCGAGCAATTGATTAAACTGATAGGTCTGAAGTCTCCTATCCCTGTGGCCTCCTTTGGTATAAGGCACACATTGGCATAATTCAACCTTCCCATGTCTAACGTTCCCTGATAAAACGCGTTCATGACGTCCATGATATCATGCTTGAGAACCTCCCAGAATTCCTTATAGAAGAAGACCGGAAAACCATCCGGTCCTGGAGCCTTATCCTGGCCCATACCCCATATTGCCATCTTGACTTCCTCCATGGTGAATGGGTCTTACAGAGCTAATACACGTTTCTGTATCTCCGGTATTAGTGGTTCCCAAAGCTTTTCCGCGGCCTGACACACTCTTTCTGTTTTGCCCAAATAGCTCTTTGAAATTCTCATGGATATGCATTTCTATCTGGTGGTCGTCAGAACTCTTGTTTTCATCAATGTCCAAGGAATGAATGAAATTGTTCCTACGCCGCATGCTTGCGATTTTGTGGAAGAATTTAGTGTTAGCATCCCCTTCCGCCAGCCAATTGATCCTTGACCTTTGACGCCACATGATTTCTTTCCTGTTATAAATCTCTATTATCTCCTGCCTACAGACTGCTAGTCTTCCGAATTGGTTGTCATCAATCCCATCCGTTTCCTTTTTCTTTTCCAATTCCTCAATCTCCTTCAAAGTGGACTCCTTCCGTTGTAGAACATTTCCAAAGGTTACTCGATTCCAATTTTTGAGCCTCCTACGAAGTCTACCCAATTTTCTCACTAGCTTGTGGCTGGATCCGACTGGGACATGTGCTCTTCCCAACTTTTCTTAACCAACACATGACATTCCTTGTTAGTTAACCACATTTTTTCGAATATGAAGATTTTAAAGTGCCTCCCTCCCTCTTCTCCCGTACCACTGATGATTGGTATATGATCCGATGTGTTTCTAATGCAAGATCGAGCCATCGCCCCTGAGAATTTAGTCTCCCAGTCCGTAGAAACCAATACCCGGTCCAACTTTGCCAGAATCGGTTCCCTCCTATTAGACCAAGTAAAGCTACTGTCACGCCCCGCTTCTCAAAAATACAGAATATGAGCGCGTGACGAAGCCCAGTGAATGATTTTAACATCATCCATAAGCTGTAGGATCGACTCAGCATCACAACAAGAATATAACAAGATATATACAACCAAGCATGCATGAATAATTTATTAAGCAACAGAAAATAATTGAAACAAATAATAATATCCAAATAGTTTTCAAGTCCGGATCAAAAGATAAAACTCAGGAACTTAAGCCCGTTACAAGTTTTAAGTAGTAAGAAATAAATAACTCAAAAAAAAATAATAATTTAAGCATGTCCTTTTTCCATTTGAAGCCTAAAATCTCTGCTCATCAATTCCAGTAGGCAACACGTCTCCAAAGTCTGTTAATTAATAATAAAAAGAAAATGGAGGAAACAAGAGAAACGCCCTTAGTGCAAGTTAGGGCCACAAATAGTAAAACAAGTAGACGCAACATGGAACAAGATTTAGAATCAAGAATATAATAGGGATGCAACAAGTAGTGGGGATTCAAGAAACTAGTTAGCAGAAAGACAACTCAAGTGACAAGATTGGGTAACAAATACTAGTAGTAGAACAAGTGGCTAGTGAACATATAATGGTATCATGCATCAAGTGACAAGTATCAAGTACAAGTGTCAAGTAACAAGTCTCAAGTCTAGTGTCAAGTATCAAGTCTCATGTATCACGTAATCAAGTATCAAGTAAGCATGTATCATGTTCAAGTCTTGTAGTTATTACTATCTAGGTAGCACTTCATGTGCCATCCTTTTATCACATGATTGCTACAGTCAATGTAATTTCGTTTAGGCCTAGTGGTGGATTTTATAGAATAGTGTACTCAGGTCATGTAGGAAATACAAGCATGTGATCAAATCATGGGCTCTAGAGGTGGCCCCCGCAGGCTCTAGAGGTGGCTCCCGTCAACCTTTGATGCGGCATTTAGTTCTACGTGGCACTTAGTTCAATGTGATCGCAAATACATATCATGTAATCATATAATGGGCTCTAGAGGTGGTCCCTGTAGGCTCTAGAGGTGGCCCCCGTCACCCATGACGTGACACTTAGTTCTACGTGGCACTTAGTTCCATTTAACGTAAAATTATGGGAAACACGGGCTCCCTTCTGAGTACACTTACCTATATTGTCCACTACTATAGTCTTTCCCTTAAATTCCGGCTTGTTATTTATTATTATCATCAAGAAAACATGAAAGTGTGCAAAACAAGCCAAGTAAATATAATCAAGAACATGGAACAAGTTTAAGATAATTATAAAGTATATTTGAGGGTCAACACGAACCAAAATATCAAGAACAACGAAAATCTAAAATCTGGACAGCATGACGTTGCTGTACCAAAACTGTGATTTCCATTGCTACAAGATAGCAAATATGAATCCGTTAGAAGATCTAGAAACTAGATTTCTGCCCAGTTCCAATGCACATAATTAAGGTACATGAAAGTTGTGGTAATATATGTCAAAACAACAAACTATACAGCATTTGTGTTCAGGCAGAATTTGTGAATCTGAGTTTATACATATGAAACAGGGTGGAAACATCATTAATTAATTCTGATAAAATTAGGAAATGTTCTCTAGGGTGCCCAACAACAATATGCAAAATTTTAAGTCAATTACTCACTGGTAGCATAGTTAAAATAATTGCAAACTAAAGAGGTGCATCAGTTTTTGTGAATCTGTGACTACCGACACAACAGCAGTAAAACTGCGATATCTCCTTAGACCGTAACTCGGAATTCGAAAATTCTGGAAGTTATTGACAACTAGACATTTAGGGCTACATTTCATATTCAGGGCTCAAGTTCAGATTTTGATTTTATAGGGGTCGAAACAGCAAGTAAAGTCCATAACAGTAGCAAGTATGAATTTCTTTTATATACAAGTTGCATGATAATCGGCTATTATGAGTTTAGATTAGTGTGATACAAATAGAAATGTATTGGGGATCAAGTCAGCAAGTTTCTTGTATTTCTCAACTCTATAGAATGTAAGATCGACACAACACATCACACCTCACATGTCTACAAGTCAAAGGGTTCATGTCCAAGTAATTAGGAGATAAAATGTCTAACTAGTTTTGTAAATATATATCAACGAAAGGGTTGTGACTCTTAAGATTATGTAATCGATGAGGAATAATATTAGATCAACAATGATGAGACAAGGAGGAGTCACAACTACTATCTATTTGTGGTATTTTCAAATTAAACGCTTGTACTAGAACAAAAATTTGTAAAAGAAGAGTACTTGCCTTAGGGGTGAAGACGATGAATCCGATAGAGGAATAATGGAGATGGATCCCAGCACGGACTCAACGAACGGATCGAACGAACACACGAACCAATCACCAACACACGATCACAATCGCAACCGCGAACACCAAGCACGGATCTCGATGATCAAGGGGATGATCAAGATCAACAAGACTAGACGGTCCAGATCTCCTGATGACGAAGATGATGATGATCAAGATCGATCGATCGAGTGACTGCGATCAAAGGATATTGACGATCATCATGATCGTGACGACTAAGAAGATCGGATGGCCTAGATCAAGGTGATCATGATGATCAAGATGAGACCGACGGTCCAGGATCACTTGATGAAGATCATAAAGATCCGACGGCCAGGAATCGATCAATCAAGATGATCATGATCGCGATGATGATTAAAATCAAACGGACGGTTCACATGCACTTGATCAAACCCAACAAACAACAAGGAACCGAGGCTTGGCTGATGGCTCCGACGGCGGATGGTGCTGCTGCAGGTGGTTGCGGCCTAGCGGCGACGCGAGACAGGGCGGCGGTGGTCGCCGTCGCTGCTGCGACTGCGCTGCGATGGGGGCAGGGAGTGCAGCGGAAGATGGGGGAGCACCGGGAGATGGGGGTCGCACACTTCGGAAGGGTGATGAGCTGAGGGGTGCAGGGGGGTAGGCACGGTGGAGCACAGGGAATGCTGTTGGCATCGCGACAGGGTGGTACCACCATGGGCGAGGGAAAGATCCGGAGGCGCACGGGGGGTAGGGCGCTCTGGGGTGCGATGCAGGGGCGAAGTGCATGGGACGGGAAGGGAGAGAGAGGGGAAGGTGAAGAGGTTGAACGGCTAGGTAGAATTAGGTTAGTACAGTAGGGTAGGGTTAGGGTTTGGTTTAGTAGGGTATTTATATAGTGGGTTATTGGGTTTGGGTATTTGGGTAGATAATCCAATAGGTGAATGGGTAATGGGTTTGGGTTATTACAATCTATAGGGTTTAAAATCCAATAAAATAAATAATAGGATTTGGGGTTTAATTAAAAGATCCAATAGGAGAACAGAAATAATTAGCATTATAGGGTTTTTTTAAAAAAATGTACATATACACATACATCTCACACAATAAAATACAATTAAATAAGCATATTCGCGCTTTACAAAAATAATACTAATAATAATAATAACAATAAGATTTATATAACAAAATGTACATTTATCAAAATAACTCGAACAACAACACATTTAAATTTAAATTGAGTAAAAATACAAATAATCGATCAATTAGAAATATAAATTAAAATATGCCATTATTCGAACAAAATATAGTTTCGATTAGAAAACACTTTAATAAAATATCCGAAACAAATTTCAAAACAAAGTGAATTTATAATTAGTCAAAATACAGAAAATATTCAGAAAATATGTATTTGGGAAAATTGGGCTTACAACTACGATCATTGACCGGGATTTCCATCAAGCTCAAATTTGAAATGACCTGGTTGAACTTGAAACTGTCGCGGTCATTGCCAGTCCCGTCTCTTCTTTCATGTATGTGCCTGACGATATTAAAATGGCCTCCTAGCAACCATTCACAGGTCATTAAAATCCCCTCCTAGCACCGATATCAGTGTACCACATTCGCACTTCCTCGATGGCACTTGGTTGCATGAGCTTAAACTGCATGTAGAATGAGTTAGGTGTTTCCTATACTAGTCTTTATCTATTTCCGGCTTGTCCCTCTTTCCTGTACTATATTGTTTGTGAGAGGATTTACAGTCAGTAATAAAATTGTCAAAATCTTGATTGGAGCCATCTCATTTGTCCCATAACTTAACGATTACGGCTTAAATGGTGATGGTAATGGTGACACCGATATGGTCAATTAAGTATTTTTTGGTCAAATCAATCACATCGCTTGCAGTTGATGTACAACAAGATTTTTTATTCTCGTCGTTCAGGTCTTGAAGACTGATGTTGAAGCTGCTCTGAAAGTTCTAAATTTTGCTATATATCACAAAGAGTTGACTGACATGGAGGACCGTGAACAAAGGGGAAGAGAAATGGAGATGAAACGAAGAGCTGATCATGATGCAAACAACAATGATGAAGATGGCACTGAAAGGTGAGTCCATCTCCTTGAAGAATCATTCTGTATTTATGATGTGTTCGTCATAAGTCTATAAATTAATGTATGTGTTTATTTGTTTGGCATCAGTGTTTAGCATCTTCTATTATAAACTCTGGATGCTCACTCTGGTTTATTCCCATGATTATGACCTGTCACTTACTGATATTGAGCCTTTCCCCCCCCTCTAATTCTAATCCATCAAGCTCTTTATTGATAGACTTGTCTACTTTTACCTGTTGTTTGCTAGATATAACTTTTGGTATGAAACTATAGATTATTCTTTAAGATCAAAATTCAAAATGTATAATTTCAAATTCAAGAATGCAGTGTTTTATATATTGCTTACTATATAATAGAAAGTACTGCTCTTGATAACTGAATTGTCCAGTTGTTTAGGATAAAGCTTCTATGGAATACATGTTTGGCTCCAAATTTCGTTAAATACTCAAATCGCCGATGCATTCACATACAAGGGAGGAAGAATGATGTCATGCAAACCTTTGTCCTTGACCGTCCAGCCATGCTTAGGTTTTTCACCATGTATATTCCTTCACAAGTCAATAATATTACATTTTAGTTCAAAATAGGAGGTCATAATGACTAAGCGAGTTGCCTCTTGCATGGTATGACTGTATTTCATACATTGTTTCTTTAAAACGTAAAGAGGATATATGGTATGACTGTATTTCATACATTGTTTCTTTAAAACGTAAAGAGGATATATTAGTCAAGCGGTTTCATGGTGGAAAATGCAACCTTATGGCAGTGGCCTTGTATCTAATGCTGTGCCAGTCGTAGATACATGTACAAATTTATATTCTGACTATAAATATGAAAATTGTACAAGATTGTTGACTTTTAAAAATGTGCTATGGTTATATAAATAACACTACAGAAATATGGGACAATTTGAATTTGAAATATTTTGATGCCAAATAGTCCCACAAATTTTAAACTTGGTGTTTCAGGGTTGAAGAGGAAAATGTTAATTTGTGGTTCCTTCTTTCCCTTCATAAGTTGGAGTATGATCAGCTTTAACTTAAAACATAATGGCCCATTAACTCGCAACTCAGAGAAAGAAATGAAATATTTGAACGTATCAGGTCTTTCCTCGTAAGAAATTCCAGTTCAACATGTCTCTGTGGCTTTTGCATAGCGTCTTATACGTTGGCTATCTTAACAGTGACCCCTTCAAATTTTTTTTAAAAAAAAAGGAAAAAAAAACAGTCGCTCCTTGGGGTCAAATGCTTTTGAAAGCAAAGAATGGCTTCACCATTTTCCTTTGGGACCATAATTGTTGCTGTTAATAGTTCATCTCAATATTGTCATTTTAGCTTCCTTTTTAATATATAATATATTTGCTCATATTATGTATAATTTTCTTCCAGTACACCAGTGGATGCCATGGAAGTTGATGGACCAGCAGAACAAGATCTCACTCCAGAGAGGTCCTACTTTTATTAACTTCTTCCCTTTCTTTATTAATAGCCCATTCTTGGGCAATCATTGACTTTTTTTTAAAATATGACTGCAGAATACAAAACTTTGAAGACATATTGGGTCAGCATGTGCTAGCTAACCACCTGGATCGGATCTCCATTACAGAAGTCGAACAGCTAGTTAACCATGAACCTGCTCAACCTTACACAAGAAACCAAACCATATCTATCTTGGAGGTAATGCAGTATACATTGATCTGGTGATTTTTCCGCATACAATACAAGAAAGATAATTAAGTAAATTTCTTCATTCCAGTAATTGCAATATCACCTTATTCCCTTTAATCTGGCTTTGTTTCAGAGAATGCAAGATTCGAACAGAATAATGCTACGCGACGGAATAGTTAGAATTCTTTGACAGAAACAAACTGATGCTTTTATCAAGAAGGGCTACAACCAATAGACAGTTCCCCTTAGGCCCGAGGTAAAGTTTGAGGCCATTTATCAGTAGAACTTGTGGCATTGTCTGTTGATAATTTGTGTATTGTCAGCTGCTGCTTGTCCTATGATAGTGCCCATATATACTGTTGGATTCTGTGATCAATTTGTTTGCTTGAGTGAGATTTTTCCTAGGTGGTAAAGTTATTAGCGATTAGCTGTATCATTGTTATTTCTATGTGTTTTACATGATCAGCAAATTCAGCAATTAATCTGTTAGCCAACTAAATTTTAATTGTTGGTCCCAACAAAAAACCTTATTGGTGGTAACTGTTATGCATCATTTGTTCCTGTTTCTCAACGGCTTCAAAATATCTGAACTGAAATATTAAACCTTCAAAATTTTCTTTCTGAGCATGGTACGCAATAATTCTGATGTATGGAATGATGAAAATGCTGAGAAACTTGTTGAATAGGGAATTAATTTCGTCAAACCTTTTGCTGGACTTGTTTTGTTTTCTTATTGATTTACATGTACTGAATGATGATCTGTCACGAAATTTTCCTTCTTACCATGGTACGCAATAATTCTGATGTATGGAATGATGAAAATGCCGAGAAACTTGTTGAATAGGGAATTAATTTCGTCGAACCTTTTGCTGGACTTGTTTTGTTTTCTTATTGATTGACATGTACTGAGTGATGATCTGTCATGGTATTTGACTGTATACTGCAATCATTTTTTCCTTTACACATCCGACATCCACTTTGCCGTTTGTGGGGGCATCCATTGCAGCCACAGCAAATTTTCATTACCTCTATATGTAATTGCTTGCGTCAGAGAAAAAATTCGGCTTACATGGGCATATAGAAGTGATATGAAACAAGGCCTTGATTGCCTTTGCATCTCTTCAGGAATTAGCTCTCTACCCAATCTCCTTGAGAACTGGGAAGATCAAGCCAGGGGCGTCGGTGCCCTTACATTCTCATAGAATTCATACGCCCAAGTGGATGCAAAATATGTTTCCCTATGCATGTATACGTGTAATGATGTGAAATTGTTTGATATATTTTTTAAAATACAACATGATAACATATGCAAAACCCGAAAAAAATATGTTCTCAAAGAACAACCAGGATCTAAAAGCAAATCTAAAAGTCACCAACTAGAACATGGTAAAGATAATAAAAGTAAGAAATAAAATTAGTGTTTAGAAATGGATCGAATTATTGCACTGACTCTCCATAAAGAAAGTACTGCTTCCACTATACTGGTGCGTAGGGTTATGGGGCGAGCTTGGCGTCACCGCACTCCAAAACTCCTGCATTCTTCAATTGGAGCCTCGAATCTATGAACCAAATATTGGGAATAGGAAGAAGAAGATAAAAGAAATCTGATTCTTTTTGGAAACGTGTATTTTCTGGTGCAACATATTATGCACTCTCGGTGAGGAGGATAGGGAAAAGAGGGGAAAGATGAGATTGATTAATGTGAGATTAATTGATTGATTGATTTTGAATATTTGAATTTTAAATTAGGGTTTGAAATTTGAATTAGAGCATCCACAATAGTGTTTCTCATGTTTTGAGAAAATAGCATCTACAGTAATAGAAAATAGGGATTATATTTGCAGTGGTGGTTTGTTAAATTTTTGCTAAAATTTGAGAAAGACGATACATGTTGTTTCGTCCGTTTTTTTTTAACAGTTAGTTAATTAATGATTAGATATTAAAATAGGTTAATTAAATAAATTAAATAATAAAATATAACCTAAAACCTACTTAATTCTACACTAAACCTACTTTTACACTAACCTAATTCTCCATGTTTGCTGGACGGGACATGTTGTCCTGTCCAAGCAAAAAATGCTTGAAACGGGACAAGTCTCGTTTCAACAATTTTTTGATTTTTTTTTCAGACGATACATGACAGTCTGATCATTTAAATAAAAAAAAAATTGTCAGACGAAACAACACTGCTCGTCTGATCCCATTAAAAAATTAAAAAAAAATAGGGACGGAACAACAAGTTCCGTCCCCTATAATTTAAGAATCGCAATTTCGTTTCTAAAAAATGAGAAGCGAATGTAGCGAATTTGCCATTTTATGACAAAATAACAAACGACTGCAGCACCTTGTTTATCAAAAAATGAGAAATCGGCAAATATAGCAAACGAATGTGGATGCTCTTATATGTGGAAGAATGTGTTTGATGTTGAAGTTTGAATTTTAATTTGGGATTTTGAAATTCAAAAGTTAAATTTGATTTGGAGTGTGGAGAGAGAGATTTCAATGTAATTTGAATTTCAATATAGATTTTTGAAATTCAAATTATTAATAGGGGAGTTTTGAGAGATTATCTTGATGTAAGTTGAATTTCGAATTAGATTTTAATTTGAAATCCAAATTACGTGGTTGGAGTAGTCGGCGAGTGCAAACGTCACATTTGATAGGCATGGTGTTCGTTTATGGAGAAGTTTGTTAGTAGCATCGGCCTATTGGTTGAGAACGTCTACCGTTGAAAGCTGGATTTGATGCAATCGGAGGATGGCGTCGCGGTGGGGTTAGTTTGGCGGATATACGATGGCAACGTCGTTGGGTGAAGAGTTAGCTTGCCAACAAGAGATGGTGGTTGTGGTTGTTGACAGAGTGGACGTTGGCGAGAAGGTGGAGGGGAAGGACTTTCTGGGGTGGAGAGTTATTTAGATGAATTTTGAATTTCAAGTTAGATTTTTTGGAATTCAAATCATTTGGGAGGATGGGCGGAAGAACAGGGTGCAGATGCCTCGTCTACAAGTTTAGTTAGGGAAGAGACTAGTTAGGGATGTAGGCTTAGCTTTATAATTGTTCTCCACTGTTCCGTTTTAGGAACATATAGATGTTTATTAGTTGTACTACTTATTTCGTAAATTATTGATTAATGAAGCGGTGATGATGTCACTTTTTTTTTTTTTTTTTTTCAAAAAAAAAAAAAACATATTATGCACTCTATTAAAACAAATAAATAAAGATTAAGATATTAACCGATATATTCTTAATCCTAGTGAATCAATTTCTACATCGAATAACTCTCCATACTCTTTAAATTACCATAATGAGGGGATAGTTATATACAAAGAGCTTCACATCCACCAATTCGTCCTATGTGGCACTAAATATGTTCCTATATTTGTATGGCATCCATATAAGGACAAACCTATATTAGATAAAACTCTTCCATACAAGAATTGTGGATTTTTTCTCTTAATTCTCTTCATCAATTTTCAACAATATCCACATCATATATCGCTTGGTGGATATATGGTCGGATGTAGCAGCTGTTAGTCCTATAGTACAGACCCAGGAGATAGAGGCCCACAAGAGTTAAAAAGAATCCTGGGATTTGAAGGATTTTTCGTAGCATAGGTGGCGCGCAAGAAGAGCGGGAACTGGGTGAGCTGGCAGAGGCAGTTAGAGACGGTTACATGAGTAAGAGATGGAGAGATAGTGGATTGTATGAATTGTAAGGGACTATAAAAGGGGATTGTATACTGTAATGAAGATTTAGACAATGAATATACTTTCTTCTTTCCTAATTTTATTGATCTCAACTACTTCTCTTCTTCTTGTTCTTCCCCAACTTCTCAAATTCTAAACCTTAATTTCCAATTCCTTTTCCTTAACTGATACTCTCGTATCAATTGGTGCTTTCACCTATCTGAATTCAGCAGTGGTGGATGGTGCCAAATTGCGTTTGTTGTATGAGGCAATCTTAGGATTGAAAGAGATGGCGAAAGCTGAAGACGAGCAAATTCAAGAACATCAAGGATTGTTATCGGAGTTCGTGCATCGATTTACTGTTTTGGATAAAAAACTCAATCAGCAACTCTGTCAATCGCAGATGACAGCAGACATCACGGTAAGGCATTCTTCAACCCACCATGGTTCATACATCAAGAACCCTAGATTAGACTTTCAAGATTTGAAGGGGAAAATCCGATGGGTCAACTTTTGAAGGCAAATCAATTTTTTCCTTATCATAAAACTTCGATATAGCAGAGGCTAGATATTGCATCATTTCATATGGATGGAAGAGCATTGACATGGTTACAACACAAATTTGATAATGGAGAGTTCCAAAGTTGGGCAGATTTGGTTATGCAGGTGGATATTAAATTTGGTCCGTCGGCGTATGTTGATCATGCAGGTTTGTTGTTTAAACTTACTCAAATTGCTGTTTTTGGGGATCTACGGCTTGGTTATCATCCTTTCTTTGCTTTTTCAATGATGTTATGATGTATTAGATTTGTACTTTCGTGCCGCAGTGCACTGATTGTTGCTTTAGAATTTGTAGGACTTTTGTTGTAATCCCGTTAATCTTTCATTAATGAGATCGGTGACTTCGGTCACTTTAACTTAAAAAAAAAAAAAAAAACTTACTCAAACTGCGTCATTATCTGAATATCAAGATCAATTTGATGTGTTAATCAATGAGACAAAAGAGTTTACTATATCTTCAGTTTTGAGTTGCTATGTGTCTGGCGTGAAACCATAGATTAGAAGAGAAGTTTTGGCACACAAACATTCTTCTGTAGCCGATGCAATTGGATTGGCTAGGTTGCAGGAGAAGATGTTTAATGATTTGAGAGCCTTTGGGGGGGGGGGGGGGGGGGGTTGGAGAATAGGTGTATGAGCCTGCACAAGAGAGTGATTCTATACCTGAGCTATCAGTGATTCAAGCTTAGCAAAGCGCTAGGAGCTTCTACACAAGTTGAAGTTGCATTTAACTCTTATCTTAGTGCATAATGAAGAGCAAGGCTGATGATAATAGGAAGGAGAAGGAATTTCAGGTAGGGGAATGGGTATTTCTCCAGCTCAAACCCTATAGGCAACATTCTTTGATTCATAGGCAAAATCAGAAGTTTTCTAAGAGGTGCTATGGGCCTTATCAAGTGATTATGAGGATTGGGAAGGTAGCAAATAATATGCAATTGCCTGAGGGAACTCGTATACATCCTGTATTCCATATATCATTGCTAAAAAAGTGTGTGAGTATGCCTTTGCAGGTGATGTTAGAAGAGTTGCCTGACATCAACAAAGATAATCAGTGGGTGTTTCAACCAGCTGAGATTTTGGGAAAGAGTCGAATCAAGGTTATGAGGGACTTCATTACTAAGGTGTTAGTGTTGTGGAAAGGATTGCCAGCAGAAGAGTCGACTTGGGAGATGGAATCTGCCACAGCTAAAGCTTTTCAAACTCTTAGCCTTGAGGACAAGGTTTTTTGAGGAGGGCCGTATTGATGCAGAAGTTGTTAGGCTTAGTACAGGTCCAGGAGAAGAGAGACCCACAAAAGTTAAAAAGAAGCCCGGGTATTTGAAGGATTTGGTAGCATTGGTGGCGCACAAGAATAGCGGGAATTGGGTGAGCTGGCAGAGGTAGTTAGATATGGTTACAAGAGAATGAGATGGAGAGGTAGTGGATTGAATGAATTGTAAGAGACTATAAAAGGAGATTGTATATTGAAATGAAGATTCAGACTAAGAATAAACTTGTTCTTTCCTAATTTTCTTGATCTCAACCACTTTTTCTCTTGTTTTTCCCAAATTCTCAAATTCAAAACCCTAATTCCCAATTCCCTTCCCTCAACTGATACACTCGTATCATGGTCACTAGCAAGAATGTTGAAGTTAGGACATTGGAAGTTGATTGACGAACAAGAGATATAGAGATGCTAGGAATGTAGCCTCCATATCCTTTGTGTTGTTACTAGTGGATGATGGCAATCAATTCATTAGCATTAATTTTCAATACACAAGCACTGACCCGTCACTTGACATCTAGTAAAGTATCTCTCGAAACTTTCCTACTGGGATTTTTTTCTTTACAGCACTCAATTCGATTTTTTTTTTTTTTCCTCTTCCTCTAATAGCCTCATCGTTACTGTTATTTTGAAGATCTTGATCCAAGTGCTACATTGAAATTTATTTATGTGGTGTTTGGCAACGCCAACAAGTTTCTTAGAGGGTGTTTGGTATGTGAGAATGTGCAAAGAAATTTTAGATTCTTTCTTAGATTACATTGTTTAGTATGTAGCAAGCATAGTTTTAGACAGAATGATGGATTCTAAGGGAATCAAAATTCGTTGTTGGGAAGGATTTCCATTCCCCCCAAAACTATGAGATTTGAGAATTTTCTTGGCATTTTCATAACAAACAATCAAAATAACCCAAAAAATAGAATTTAAAAAAAAAATTCTCTCCTATATCATGGGATTTGAGGATTCTCATGAGGTTTCCATAACAATTTCGCAGGTTTAGTTTCAAGAAAAGAAGATTTATTAGTGAGACGAGATCCTTATCTGGATAGGCTTTCCCTTCTTTCCAAGCTAGAGCGCTACTAGAAGATATGTAAAATAACCCAAAAAACTAAAATTAAAAAAAATACAATAATAAAGGATTCCTGAAAATGCATTGTACTATATCAAATGCGATAATGCAACGTTCCCGAGAATCTTTATTTCCACTCTCACATGCTCGGGAATCCTCTCATTTCTGGGAATCTTTCAATTCGTGTACCAAATACCCCCCTTAAGTCCAAGTAACGGAGGAAGATGATTGTAAAAGTAGGTTGTATAATTAATATTAAGTTGACACATAAATGATATTTCTAAGTTTGAGGTATAAATGATAAATTCTT
The DNA here is from genome assembly GCA_017893485.1 of Hemerocallis citrina. Classification (NCBI taxonomy): domain Eukaryota; kingdom Viridiplantae; phylum Streptophyta; class Magnoliopsida; order Asparagales; family Asphodelaceae; genus Hemerocallis; species Hemerocallis citrina. The sequence goes on from JACEHZ010000171.1 coordinate 712,158, forward strand.
ATCGTTTATTGACTTCAATTTTCTGCCGTCACATTAGTTTCATGATTTTCATCTTTTATTAAGATTATGCTCACTCTTGCAACAATGGTGGTTCTTGTTACGGGCTGAATAACTCAAGAGCTGATTGAGTACAGCTTTGAAGAAGAATGTATCAGTATCAGTTGGTACTATATTTCTTTTTGAATGTTTACCTTGACTAGTTACTGTTCATTACTGAAGGGGTATTTCGGATCAGGTTGTGTAACCGGGTTGGATAGTAATTGAGTCTAAGACGGCCAGTTATTGTGTTATACTGTAGCTGCATGTGCTTTGATGTAATAGTTCCTCTTTTATAGAGGCATATAGCTCATTTGTAAGAAAATCAAGAACTTAATAGAACTTTTCCAATTTCTCATCTCCAATTCTTCTTTAATCTCAAATCCATGGCGGATTTCATTTAAGCTCAGATTTCGGTCCTAATAGTTCTTAATTAAGGATAAATTTCGCTAAATTCTACTCAGTTTTAAATAATTTGAAGATAACTCTATTTTCTTTTTAACAGCTGAGGTTCACCCACATTTAACTGAAGCCATTAATGTGTAAGAGCATCCACAGTCATGCTTTGATAAATTATGTATTTTTGCATATTATACATATAGCAAAGCGTTGCAGTGGTAAAATGCTATAATATAGCAAATAATTTTTTTTTATGATCGGACGGATCTTCGAGATCTGTCCCATGAGTTTTAATTTTTTTTTTGCGATTTTTTAAGATTTAAAAACATTTTTTTAGTTCAAAAAAAATAGGTGGGCCCCTCCATGGACAGATCTTCAAGATCCGTCCAAGGGGATTCAGCTTAAAATAAATTTTTTCTTCTTCTTCCGAAAATTCAAATAAACGTTGGACGGATTGTCTAGTTCCGTATGAGAAACGAAATAATATTTTTTTATTAAGCGACGGACTGTCTAGTTCCGTCTGAGAAATAAAAAATTATTTTTTTTAGTGGGACGGATCTTGAAGATCCGTCCTGTATAATATGCATTTTTCTTATATCCGCTCTTATATATGGCCATCTACTGTTGCAAAATTGTCAAAATATGTATAAATAGCAAACGACTGCAGCGTTTCGTTTACTATAAAATGCATAAAGTAGATATATAGTAAACGACTGTGGATGCTCTAAACTGACCATTTAACTCTTGTAAAATTGAGTAAAGTTTCTGCAAAAAAATATATACATATACCCTTTTTTGGTTGAAATTTTATAATTCAAAATTAGTGGAATTATTAGAAAATTTTTTCTTTTTCACTTTTTTGAGAGTTATATATTTATATATAGGCTAAATTTTAAAAAACTCCACTAAACTTTGGGCCATTTAAAAAAAAACCGTACTAAGTTTTTTTTAATAAAAAAACCTGCACAGAACTATAGTTTAAAAAAACCCACTTTAACGGAGTTAGGTTTCCGTTAGGTAAATTAAAAAAAACCACTTTCATTTTCATGTTTCATTTGTGTTTTAAAAAACATCACTTAACTAATCATATGTTTAAATAAACCAGCCTAAACTAATCCAAACCCTAACTCTGTCACTGTGTGTTTTCTTTAAACTATAGTTTTGTGCAATTTTTTTATAAAAAGAACTGAGTACGGTTTTTTTAAAATGACCCGAAGTTCAGTGAGATTTTTTAAAATTTACCCGTATATATATTTATGTTCCTCTAATACCTAATTAACCATTTAGAGATATTTTGAATTTTTTCCCAAACTGCCCCACTTTTTGAAAGTTGTTTCCAAACTGTCCTACTTTTTTTTTAATTCCCAAACCATCCCACTCGGTCTTTGAAAGACCGAGTTTAGTTAAAACTAACTCGGTTTTTCAAAGACCGGGTGTTAGTATTGGATTTTTCGAATTCTAACACTCGGTCTTTGAAAAACCGAGTTTTTTTTAAACTAAACTCGGTCTTTCAAAGACCGAGTGTGTCGTTATGGTAAATACTTTCAAAAGTGGGTCAGTTTGGTAAATATTTTCAAAAAGTGGGTCATTTTGATAAAAAGTTCATCAATTTGCCATATTAGTTGTTACATAAATTCATTATGTTACAATCTGACTGATCAAACAAGCCTTTCTATTCCATATCAATTTTCCATATTAGTTGTTACATACTCAGATTTAGCATACCCATTTTGGTTCCACGTATCCCATGCAACTCTTATTTCTACTTACTATCAGTATGGTACTTGGGATATACAAACAGAAACAGTTGGGTTGTTAATTAATAGCTATTAATTCTCCCTCCAACAAAGATACTCAGTTAAAAGATAATGATCTCCAAAAGCCAGATGGTTAGAAACTAAGAGGGGCGTTCGGTTTAGGATGCATATATATATATTGAGCACATTCAGAGTGCGTAAAGAGCCTGCACAAAATGGAGTTAGTTGTTAATTTACAGCTCTTTATTTCCCACTCCTACAAAAATATTCAATAGGAATGTGGGGTTTTCGAACCCGAAGGTAAGAAAAGGAAGAGGAAACATTTGTTTAGAATGCCTATCAATATAGAGCAATTTGGAGTACGTGAAGAACCTCCCCAAGATGGGGTTTGGTTATAAATTGATTGCTATTTATTTCTCTTTCCAACAAAGATATTCAATTAAATATAATGATCTCTAGAACCCGATGGTCAGAAAAGGAAGCGACAACAATTTATTTAGAATGCCAATACATAATAAATACATTTGGAGTACGTGAAGAGAGATCTAAGATACAAATTGTAAAGGTGAGAGAAGCCTTGGAGGTGATAGTAAAGTTGGTGTCAATTCCTGCGAGGACTTTGACGAGACCTTGGAGGACTGCAAAAAGATGAGCAGATGTGCCACCAATCACCCAGAACTGCTCGTTCCTCCACCAATCTTCGATTCCAATACCACTCCACCGTAGCTAACTCGAGAATTCCAGTTGCGAAGATGGAAATGAAAAGCATAATGAACCACATACCAGCATAATTACTTATCTGCACAATTTGTTTTTCTCTGGTCAAATATTGAAATTCTACTAAGGTACATACTAACATTGTTACAATGTGTGTTTCGGCAATAAAATACCAGTTAAAAGATCACCAATTCATTTGTGTGCTGCGAGTTAGAACATAGGTTCTGTATTAATTGTGGTACATTAGTGACGTTTTAGAATGTTGAAATCGACGTTCTAATTGACAGCTTCTTGAGAGAGGAGTCATTTCATTTTTTTTACTTGTGTGTTGCATTTACTTTGATTTTTTCATCAAGTTTGTGCAATACACCACATATATAATTGATGTTCAGCTAATATTAACCATGAGACACATTAATTGCACTTGACAAAATCAACTAACATAACAACATGAGTTTACACTATTAACTCCTTTCAAAACCCCATTAAATCTTTTTATGTTCAATATAAATTTATTATGTTACAATCTGACTGACCAAACAAGCCTATCTATACCATATCAATTTGGAATTTTTTACCAAAATGACCCACCTTTTGAAATTATTTACCAAACTGACCCACTTTCGAAAGTATTTATCAAAACGACACACTTGGTCTTTGAAAGACCGAGTTTAGTAAAAAAAAACTCGGTTTTTCAAAGACCGAGTGTTAGAATTCGAAAATTCCAAGACTAACACTCGGTCTTTGAAAAACCGAATTAGTTTTAACTAAACTCGATCTTACCGAGTGGAATGGTTTGGAAATTTAAAAAAAAAGTAGGGCAGTTTGGAAAAAACTTTCAAAAAGTGGGGCAGTTTGGGAAAAAATTCAGATATTTTAAGGAAAAAATTTTAAAACCCACAAACAGACTACTTTATGGACTTTTTGGACAGAGTAGGGCTATGCGCTAATAGCTTTAGATAGAGTAGGGGCATTCCTTAAAAAAGGGACGGTGATATGTAAATCGGTTAAAACTGGGTAGGGTTTAACGACATTTACCACTTGATTAACCTATTGGTTTCATATCCCTCTTGTACACTAATTGATGCAGTTTGTTTTTGGTAAACGTGTTGATGCACCAGGCGTGAGTTCTTACTCGATTTGTATTGAAGGAGGAGACTCCTATGTAGACGATCCTCGACTGGATGAACGGTACTGGGGTAGGCGGTATTGAGGTGGAGGTTGATGCTCGGCTCGAATCTTTGGGGTTCGGATCCGAGGGTCTCATCTACCTGCAGACGGTCTCGGAACACCGGGGTTAGTCTCGGTGGCAGACCCTCCGACGATCTAGTCAGTCACTAAAGGAGAGTAACAGTAACTAGGGTTTGAGTGCCGAAAGTTTGATTACCTGGAGAAGGAGTAGGGGTCTGATATTTATAGAAGATGCCAACCGGGTCTGGATCCGGTTGCCTGTAAGGCTGAAGCGGTGGAAACCAGGACGGTATAGGGCTGACGTGGCAGATGCCCGGGCGGTTTTCGGGCTGACGTGGTAGCGGCCCGGGCGGTTTTCCGATGCTGACGTGGCGGATCCGGGGGATCAGAAGGTGCGCGTATCCTGAGGGGATCCCGTGGCCTAGGATGGGCCACGTCATTTCTAACCCATATCACAAGCCCCACACTCTTGCAAGGCTGGGTGAGCCTGCCGTGTAGGAGTGATTCTTCGCCTCTGTAGGAAGAGCAAGGTGGAGGGTGTGGTGAGAAAGTAGGTTTTGCTATTTCCAGAAGAGGCTAGGGGGTAGGAGGAAGGGATCCCTTATTGGAGTTTGCGCGAGATGCTAAGTGTAGAAGAGTCGGAGTGACGCTCGCCGAGCCTTAGGGTCGGCAGACGAGCCTTGGGGTCAGCAGACGATCCTCTCGCTAGTTGAAAGAGCGAGGGGACGTCGAGGTATGTCGGGATGAGGCACGGTTTCCTGAGCGTCTGGGGTCGGTAGGTGAGCTCCGAGGGTTGGCAGACGATCCCCTCGCTAGTTGGAAGAGCGATGGGATGTTGAGGTCTGTCGGGTTGGAGCTCGGTTTGCCGAGCGTCTGGGGTCGGTAGACGAGCTCCGAGGGTCGGCAGACGATCCCCTCGCTAGTTGGAAGAGCGAGGGGTCGTTGAGGTCTGTCGGGTTGGAGTTCAGTTTGCCGAGCGTCTGGGGTCGGCAGGCGAGGGCCCTTACTTGCTGGAAAAGCAAAAGGGCGTCGAGATCCTGTTCAATAGGGGCTAGGTCGGTAGGTGATCCCCTCACTAGTTGGAAGAGCGGGGGGACGCCGAGGTCTCCCGTTGGAGCCCGTTTTGTTGAGTACCAAGGGTCGGTGGACGATCTCCTCGCTAGTTGGAAGAGCAAGGTGGAGGCGAGGCATTCTTCTGGGGCTCGGTTTGTCGAGCACTAGGGGTCGGCAGACGAGTCCCTTGTGATAAGAGGGGGGCTTATGGGGCTCGCGGTGTTATCCGAGCGCCGAGCCCCTCTGAATCAAAGGAGGGCAGTTGGGGCTCATGGTGCTATCCGAGCTCCGAGCCCCTCTGAATCAAAGGAGGGCAGTTGGGGCTCGCGGTGCTATCCGAGCGCCGAGCCACTCTGAATCAAAGGAGGGCAGTTGGGGCTCGCGGTGCTATCCGAGCGTCGACCCTTCTGTGAAATAGAATAGGAATTATTGGCTCGCGATTCTATCCGAGCGTCGACCCTTCTGTGAAATAGAAGAGGAATTTGTGGCTTGCGCTTCTATCCGAGCGTTGACCCTTCTGTGAAATAGAAGAGGAATTTGTGGCTTGCGCTTCTATCCGAGCGTCGACCCTTCTGTGAAATAGAAGAGGAATTTGTGGCTCGCGCTTCTATCCGAGTGTCGACCCTTCTGTGAAATAGAAGAGGAATTTGTGGCTCGCGATTCTATCCGAGCGTCGACCCTTCCGTGAAATAGAAGAGGAATTTGTGGCCCGCGCTTCTATCCGAGCGTCGACCCTTCTGTGAAATAGAAGAGGAATTTGTGGCTCGCGCTTCTATCCGAGCGTCGACCCTTCTGTGAAATAGAAAAGGAATTTTTGGCTCGCGCTTCTATCCGAGCGTCGACCCTTCTGTGAAATAGAAGAGGAATTATTGGCTCTCAATTCTATCCGAGCGTCGACCCTTCTGTGAAATAGAAGAGGAATTTGTGGCTTGCGCTTCTATCCGAGCGTCGACCCTTCTGTGAAATAGAAGAGAAATTTTTGGCTCGCGCTTCTATCCGAGCGTCGACCCTTCTGTGAAATAGAAGAGGAATTTGTGGCTCACGCTTCTATCCGAGCGTCGACTCTTCTGTGAAATAGAAGAGGAATTTGTGGCTCGCGCTTCTATCCGAGCATCGACCCTTCTATGAAATAGAAGAGGAATTTTTGGCTCGCGCTTCTATCCGAGCATCGACCCTTCTGTGAAATAGAAGAGAAATTTGTGGCTCGCGCTTCTATCCAAGCGTCGACCCTTCTGTGAAATAGAAGAGAAACTTGTGGCTCGCGCTTCTATCCGAGCGTCGACCCTTCTGTGAAATAGAAGAGGAATTTTTGGCTCGCGCTTCTATCCGAGCGTCGAACCTCCAGACTTGTCGAAAAAAGCCTGTTTGGAGAGAAAAGGTGGAGGGTTAGTGGGGTAATTTTATGCCTATTTCTGACGTCATGGGCGCAAAGATCAAAGCATTTCCAGATCTTGGTGGCCGCTGGATCTTGACAGTTAAGATCCATCGGCCAGATCTTTTTGTGGAAATCGAGGAGTCACTTTTCCTCTTTAAAACCCCCTTCCCCTCCCTCATTTCTTCTTCTTCATTTTATTACTCACTCTCAAATTTTAACAAGAGCGGGATTCTTACTTGCCGTCGGCGATTTTTTCCTGTGACCGTGAATTCCTCCACTCCAGGTTAGTTACTTTCTTTTTAGTAATGTCGCGAACTCAGTCCGGTTTCGAGGCTAGCTCGTCAGGCCGTTCAGCAGAGGAATTCGAGCAGGAGACGTCCTCGTCCTTGAGTAAGTATAAGGTGAAGGAGGAGGTTCTGACCGACCCCGGGTCAGACGATGGTGAGGATGTAGTCTTCGTGGTGTCTCTGCTGAGGTCCAGAAGGTCGGGAAAGGAGCCCATGGATGAGGTTGAAGAGGAGGAAGAGGACGAGAGGGACGACGAGGACGAGGAGGAGCAGGATCAGGAGGACGATGAGGAAGAGGAGGGAGAAGGCACCGAGGGCGAGGAGGAAGACGAAGAGGAGCAGGGTGCCGAGGATGAGGAGGAAGACGAGGAGGAACAGGGTGCCGAGGGTGAGGAGGAAGACGAGGAGGGTCAGGATCCCGAGGTCCCGGGTGTTCACGATAAGGGGGATGAGGTCGACGAATGGGAGGCTGGCCAAGGAGACGCTGGCCAAGGAGAAGATCTTCCACCCCTTCCCCCTTTGTCGACGCCGTCTCCCGAGTGTAAGGCCCGCCCTCGTCGGAAGAAGAAGGTCTTGACCATACCGCATAGTCCTTCCTCACCAGATGAATACGCACCGAGATCGGGTTTCGAGTTTCCCCCGGTCACCTTCAGGAATCCAGGGCCAATTCGGATGTATCCCGACGACATTAAGGATATCAGACCGATCCCTCTAGTGTCGGGCGAAGACACTCGGGTGAAGATTCGCGCTGATAGCATCCCGGGCATTTTGAAGGCGGAATATTTGAACATTATCAGGGCCGCCTACTATATTCCGCGGGAGTTCGAGCTCTTCATTCCGAGCCCAGGTATTCGGCCCACCACGGCTCTGGCGCCGGGTTACTGCATGTTCCCCAAGGACGCTTTCCTCTCGGGGCTGAGGCTGCCTCTTCATCCATTCGTTAAGAGGGTTCTGAAGTGGGCGGGGCTGTGCCCTATGCAGTATGGTCCGAAATCTTGGAAGCATCTAGTCTGCTTCATACTAAAGTGCCAAGAGAAGGGAGTGAAGCCGAGGCTAACGTATTTCCGAGCCGTCCTTGGGATCGGCTCGCTTGGAGACCAAGAGGGGATCTTCTACTTTTCACCGAGGCCGCATAAGAAGGTTATGCATGGTCATCCGGACTCCATAAAGGGGTGGAAAGAAAAATATTTTGTGGTTCGGACGGAGGGGTCTTGGGGAATTCCGACCAGGTGGAACTTTGTCAAGCCGAACCACAAGCCTCCGAAGCGGAGCGACCTGACCGCCAAGGAGTGGAAGAGGGTGGAGAAGATAGTCGGGGGGCACAGTATCGCATGGCCATGAGTGACCGAGATACACTTCGCTCGGGCCGGATTGAGTCGCGCCGACCCTAGTATGTTTCTTTTTGAATATGTTCATTTTCCTGCCTTCGTGTTAACGTTAGCTCTTCTTCTTTCTGTTTTTGCAGGGATGACAACTCAACATGCGGATGCTAAGAAGATGTTGCTTGCTGTCGCCGAGAAGGCGAGGATGGAGAAGAAGAAGAAGGCCGAGCAGGAGAGGATAGCGGCTGAGAAGCAGAAGCTGGTTGCGCAGGCCGGAGGGTCCTCCAAGGGGCCGGCCCCGGAGGCCGAGGGGCCCTCTCCGGCGAAAAGGGCTGAGGGCCAAGAGGCACCACTCCCCCCGCTCCCATTCGTCGAGGGCGGCTTGGGACACCGGGAGTGGTTCGGGCAAGACAGTGGATGCCCCGAGAAAAGGGCTCCCCCCTATTCGGCCGACCGCCGCAGAGATGGTGGGCAAGCAGGGTACGCTGCCCTTTGCCCCTGATTGGTCGATCGTGCGGGGGGACTCTCTGCTCGATGGGCCTGTGTCGGTCGAGTTCGTCTCGAAGGCCGCCACCGAGCGCGATTTGATGGCCCTGGCGACGCAGACGGCGGACCAGGCCTACATGCGGTGGTCTCAGGTACACCTCTCGGTAAGTTGGCTTAGCTTCGCTTTTCTCATTAACCTGGAGTTTTTCTGATCATTCTTTCCTCGGACAGGCGATGCTCCATGGTCAGTACTTCCACAAGTGCTTGGAGAAGGAGATATACATCGAGAGGCGGAATGCAGAGAAGTACCTCCGCGAACTGAACAAGGCCACAGATGAGCTGAAAGATGCCCGGGCTATGGTGGCCGTCCACGAGGCCCAGATAGAGTCGCTCAGCAAGATTCACAAGCAGGACCGGGAGGATCTTGAGGTGAAGATCGCGGCCGAGGCGGAGAAGGGAAAGAAGGCACTGGAGGAGATGGAGTCGGCCTTGGGGGAGACCATCATGGTGGCACAGGACGAGGCGTACGAACAGGCCAAGTCCCACTTTAAGCAGATCTATCCCGAGCAGAACGTGGGCCATCTCTACTATGGATGGGCGCCGAACCTTCCTCCCACCCCGGGGGGCGATGATGCGGGGGGCAATCAGGTCGATGACAAGGTGCCACCCCCCCTCAAGAATAGAAGTATTTTTTCTTTTTTCTCGTTTTGATGTAAATGCCTTAAGCGGACTGGCCACCGAGGCTTTTGTATCAAACTTTTTGAAAGAAATGAAATTTACTTTTTTGGGCCGATCCTTCCAGACTTGTGTTTTTTGTGATGTTTGTTCTCGTCTTTCGATAGACGCACGAGACCTGTGTCGCCCTCCCCGTTGTTACCGAGGTGCCTCTAGTTCGAGCGGGGGAGGAGGTCGCGGATGTAGCTTTGCTTCGTCAACAGAAGCAGGCTCGGGACCGAGCCGCCACCGTTAACTATTTTCTGAACAGGTCCAGGGAGCTCGGCCTGGAGGTTGCGCGCCTGAAGAAAGCCGTAGCCGACCGGGACTGGTGGATAATTGAGAGGGATTGGTCCCTCTCGGATGCTTCGAGTGAGGGGTCGGCTTCGGAGTCTTTCCTTTGTGAGGCCGTAGTCGAGAAGGAGCTAGAGATTCGCAGGCTGAAGCTGGTGTTAGGCGCTGGTCTGATTGAGGGGGCCAGCAACTCGACCCCGGGGCGGTCTCCGATATTTCTATCGAATGGGGCGTAGCCCGAAGATGCAGGAAGCTCGGTGGCGAGAGTGTCTTCCCAGGCCGGTCCGGCCGAGCGTGATAGGAGCCCCGAATTTGAGTTCCCAGCCGAGTGCGAGTGAGTTGTGAGCTTTTTCCTTGTATTTGTACCGACGTTCATTGAGTTGTAAGCAATGAGTAATAAATAAGACCATTTGATTTTTCGTGTTCTGATCATCTTGGTCACTAGGGACGGTTGCCGGGCTAGTTGCGCAGGGGTCGGCTCCGAGGTGACTTATTGCAACGGGCGCGACTGTCGCGGCATTTAGCTTTTCGATAAACAATAACTAGCGACGTTTCGCATTCCCATGAACATTTATGGCAATATTTCGCCTTCTGTCGTTTCGCATTCCCAGATGCAATAAATGTGGGCCTCAGAGGGCTATATAATCCCCTACTCCCCTTGTTGGTTGTCAGGCAGTGAGTCGTCTGACTTGGGTGCCTGCCAAAGGCGGGCGCCCAGAGAATAAAATATTTCCGAGTACTCCGGATCGGAGGCACACCGATCATCCTCGGACTATTCGGGGTTCAGGCTGTTAGAGCCGCGAGACCCCGGGTTGTTCGTTGGTGAGCGGTGGGCCGACCGATCGGTTCGGAGGTTCGGAGAGAGCCGAAGCGTGGTGGCTCTTCTGCCGTCCTTGAACAATTCGGGGTTTTGGGCTCGTAAGAGCCATAAACCCCGAGTTGTTCAGGGGCGAGAGAAGGGTCAGCTGAACAGCTCGAAGTCTCGGAGCGTTTGTTCCGGGACGGAGAGAGCAGCGGGTCGATGGCCCCCCCTGCCATGTAATACCCTGATTTTTCAATTAATGGAAAATTATTTTATTTTGCACGTAGTGTGCACGTGCAATTTTGGGTTGAATTATTTTTATTATGATGTGTATAAATATATATATTTGTTCTCCAATTATTTTTGTACAAAAAGCCTTTCTTTAAAGCCTTATTTTGATTTAATTAAAAAGGCCTTTTCTTAAAAGCCCAAATGTATTTTTATTTTATTTTTATAAACTATTTTGGCCCAAAAAGAAAGCCCATGAATTAATCTCTTTTAATTAGAACTTGTCATGTAGAAGACTTTTTTTTACTAATTTATTTTTATACAAATTTAAAAATGTACAAATTTGGCCTAGTTGCATGCACGTGCACTACACGTACACGTGCCATGCACACCCTTCTTCCAAGGCCGGATTGCTTCTTTTTGGAGGGATTTTCAAAATTGATCTTGGTGATCATGGTGGTAGTTTTGGGGATGTGGGTAGTTTCTATAACTCCTACTTTGATCTAGATCCTTCATTCTACAACCAACCACTCAATCTTGGCTCTCCATTTCACCTATTCTCTAGTATAAATACCCCCCCTCTCATGGCTATTTTCATATGCAAATTATATTTCCAAGCTATAGTATTATTGTTGTAATAGTGTGAGTTATAAAAGATAGAGAGTTGTGTGGGTTTTGCTTGCTTGGAGTGGCCGGCTATCACCAAGGGGAGCATTCGGTTGTGCTAGGAAGCATTCGGTTGGGCTTGGGTGGCTTGGAGCTTGTGCGTGCGTTTGGCTAGGAGGAGGTGCTTTTATTTGCAAGGACTTGTTGCTTTTTGTGTTTCTCTCCATTCAAGGTGGGTAAAACTTTCATATTTCTAATGTAGGAATCTATGCTAGTTTTAATTATCAACACTATGCATGAAAAATACTAATAAAAACACACTTAAATTGAAAAGTTAGTGTATGAATGGATTGAAATGATGTGATTAACTTGTGTGTGAAATTCTACCATGAAATTTAATTGTATATAGAATTCTCCATGATTTATTAATTTGAATGAATGATGGTGGAATATTGCTAGCATGATGCATGAAAATCTCCAATTAGATCGCTTGTAAATTGTATGGTTGAAGCATGAAAGTGATTAAGAAAATGACACCCTTTAATTTGAAAAGAGTGATCTCTTGAATGATTGAGTTGTAATTATGATAATTAATGAGTAGTAGTATATGTTGTGACATAGATTAACTAATAAAATTATTTTGTTGTCATTAAAGAAGAACCGCTCAAAAATTAGTAGCTTTGAGTTTTGCTTATTCATGTGCTAAATAGACATTCATGTTGATATGGGTAGGGATAAATCCAAAAATGTATTGTGTTGTTGAATGAGAATTAATAAACAGTAAATTATCATAAGGAATTGGTGAATAAAAAGGGATTAGAAGACTAATTGATTATTCAATGTCGAAAATAAAAGATATGGTAGTCTTAATGAACAATTTATTAAATTGTGTGGGAAAAATTATGTTTTTAGTACAAAAAATTATTTTATACTTACTGTTATGAAGATCTAGCAAAGGAGATTAAATCTGGAATTTTTCAGTAGTTTGTATAAAGGCAATATGAACCAAAATTGACTTGAACATCGAGTTGTTTTAACAACTGTAGTAAAATGAAACATATGGATTTTTAACTTGGGTCTGTGACAACCTGAGCTACTAGCTCAGGCGGTCTTTAAGTGCGGCTGGCTTCTCTGAGAGGTGCGGTTCGAATCCTGTGTTCACCACTTTTTTTCACCCTATTTGAAAATATATACAACTGTCGACCGAAAGCATATACACCTAATTCGCCCCTTTCATACCGCTAGCACAGTTCGGCCATGTGGCGGGTGTTCTTGGCTCTCTTTCCGCCGTGCCTGGGTTCGATTTCTCCCATCGGCACTTATAAAAATATTTTTTTTGGGAGTTGTAGGTGTCCAAAAAATGTGGAAAAAATATGGTAATTCTCATAAAAATGCAAGGAATTTTATAAGATTGAGTTGGGTATTATTTGAATAAAATACAATATGGTTTGTGAACAAAAGGCACAATTAGAGCTATGGTTCTAAGATACACATTTATGAAAGTATAGTTTATAAAGATAAATTGAAATGGATTTATTAGAAAGCAATTGGCAAAAAGAACCTTGTTGTGTGACATGATATTATCAATTCTCACTTGAGAATATTGTGCAAAATATGAAGTATGAATGTTTATTAGCAATATGAATTTCAAATGTGAAATTATGAAGTGCATGAGTTCATGTATGATTATGGAATTAGAAATCATGTTGATGAAAGAAAAAGAAATTTGTTGGCTATGAATAGGAATTTTATGAGTTGTAAGTACTCAAGTTGAAGATTGTGAAATGAAATTTGAAATAGAGTAGCTAAGTCTCCCCGACATTGAGAATTGAGTTGAAATGAAATTAGACCAAGGTTGGTCATGATGAAACAAATGAATAAGTCCGGTTGATGGAGAGGCTAACTCTAGAGATTATTTTGTTCATGATTTTTAATAAAACTAAGGACTAGTACATAGTGGTGATGTGATGAAAGTAGAAGAAAAACACGGGTATGGGGGCCAACGGATTTGCGGCGAGAGGGTATTCACAGGTCCTTCACGATGCGTCGTGACATGGCGTGGATACGGCTCCCGAGTACCGTCCCGGTGGCGACGCTCGTGGGATGTTCGAGTGGCTATGGGTGGTGCCATTGTTCCATGGCGGAGGCTGAATTGTCCATAGGTTGCCTGCTCGATGCGTCGTGACAGTGCGTGGGATTCCCCTCCAGGCTGCCTGGACATGGGCTCATAGATCATAGGACATCTAAGAAACTACCGTAATTACAGTAGTAGATTAAGTCATAACGGGGGATTGAACCCTATAAAGATGAAGAACGAATAAGGGCTTGCCCTCGAACCTATGTAGTATGGAATGCATAGAATCCGAACAAGTGCGCATTAGTGGCATATAACATTAATAAATGCATTAAGGATTAAGTGCACAATCACAACACGACATCAATAGGGTAGTCCCTTTAGTTTGAATTGTGACAAGTTTGTGTTTGTTAAATATGGAAAGTTAAGTTATACAATTTCCGGCATAGAGAGGATGGCCGTGTATAATGTTCGTCGGTTGAATAAACTAACGTACCCACAGTCTGATATGCAGGTAAATGTTATGCTAAAGATTAAAGAGGATTGGATGCTTAAAGATTATATCAAGCTGTTGTACTTGTATTCAATTGTTGTATTTTACTTCCGCTGTGCAAAAAGAAAGATGTAATTATGATGTAATCTCTGATGTATGATGAAAAGTTTTAATTTCCCTGTAAAATTGTACTAAAGAAAGTGAAAAGATCCTGTAGAACATCTCGAATTCAGTGTATTTGGGATTCGGGGCGTTACATGCCATCCTCGAACAGTTCTGGGTTTAGGCTCGTAAAAGCCTTAAACCCCGAGTTGTTCGCGGGTGAGAGGGTGGTCAATAACTTGACTCGAGGCTCGAGGCGACTGTCGAAGGCGGACGCTCTAAACCTTAATAAAATTTTGTTAACGCATGGTTGTGGGTCGTAACCGAGCGTGGCGGTCGAGCAGCTTTGAAGAAAGCTGCGGCCTTGCTCCGGTTTGTCGAGCCCCCATGTTTGTGAGAGAACCAGTTGCAAGAGTGTCGAGGTCGCCGCCGAGCATCAAGGTTGCGGTGCCTTGAAGAAGGTACCCGCCTTGCTCAGGGCCGACGCCGAGCTCCAGCACATGTTCTCGGAGAGAGACGGTGCGGGCGTGGCTGGCGGATGTCGCCTCGTACATGGGTTGATGAGCTTGGAGAAGCCCAAACCGAGCGAGGGACGGATGCCGAGCCCCCATACCGATGAGAAAGACAATTGCGGGCGTAGCAGAGGGTTGCCGCCTAGCGTAAAGGTCGCGGTGCCTTGAAGAAGACACCCACCTTGCTCGGGGCCGACGCCGAGCTCCAGCACATGTTCTCAGGGAGAGACGGTGCGGGCGTGGCTGGCAGATGTCACCTTGTACATGGGTTGATGAGCTTGGAAAATCCCAAACCGAGCGAAGGACAGATGCCGAGCCCCCATACCGGTGAGAAAGACAATTGCGGGCGTAGCAGAGGGTCGCCGCCGAGCGTCAAGGTCGCGATGCCTTAAAGAAGGCACCTACCTTGCTCGGTGCCGACGCCGAGCTCCAGCACATGTTCTCGGGGAGAGACGGTGCGGGTGTGGCTGGCAGATGTCCTCGTACATAGGTTGATGAGCTTGAAGAAGCCCAAACCGAGCGAGGGACGGATGCCGAGCCCCCATAACGTTGAGAAAGACAATTGCGGGCGTAGCAGAGGGTCTCCACCGAGCGTCAAGGTCGCGGTGCCTTGAAGAAGGCACCCGCCTTGCTTGGGGCCGACGCCGAGCTCCAGCACATGTTCTCGGAGAAAGACGGTGCGGGCGTGGCTGGCGGATGTCGCCTTGTACATGAGTTGATGAGCTTGAATAAGCCCAAACCGAGCGAGGGACGGATGCCGAGCCCCCATACCAGAGAAAAAGACAATTGCTGGCGTAGCAGAGGGTCGCCGCCGAGCGTCAAGGTCGCGGTGCTTTGAAGAAGGCACCCGCCTTGCTCGGTGCCAACGCCAAGCTCCAGCACATGTTCTCGGGGAGAGACGGTGCGGGTGTGGCTGGCGGATGTCGCCTCGTATATAGGTTGATGAGCTTGAAGAAGTCCAAACCGAGCGAGGGACGGATGCCGAGCCCCCACACCGGTGAGAAAGACAATTGCTGGCGTAGCAGAGGGTCGCCGCCGAGCGTCAAGGTCGCGGTGCTTTGAAGAAGGCACCCGCCTTGCTCGGTGCCGATGCCGAGCTCCAGCACATGTTCTCGGGGAGAGACGGTGCGGGCGTGGCTGGCGGATGTCGCCTCGTACATAGGTTGATGAGCTTGAAGAAGCCCAAACTGAGCGAGGGACGGATGCCGAGCCCCCATACCGGTGAGAAAGGCAATTGCTGGCGTAGCAGAGGGTCGCCGCCGAGCGTCAGGGTCGCGGTGCCTTGAAGAAGGCACCCGCCTTGCTCGGTGCCGACGCCGAGCTCCAGCACATGTTCTCGGGGAGAGACGGTGCAGGTGTGGCTGGCGGATGTCGCCTCGTACATAGGTTGATGAGCTTGAAGAAGCCCAAACCGAGCGAGGGACGGATGCCGAGCCCCCAAACCGGTGAGAAAGACAATTGCTGGCGTAGCAGAGGGTCGCTGCCGAGCATCAAGGTCGCGGTGCCTTGAAGAAGGCACCTGCCTTGCTCGGTGCCGACGCCGAGCTCCAGCAGTTGTTCTCGGGGAGAGACGGTGCGGGCGTGGAGGTGCTGTTTTGTTTGATTGGATGCACGTTACCAAAAAACCAACCAGGCCAAGCCGCCCGAGCTCCAAGCCCCAAGCTTGTAAGAGAAGCTTTTTGTGCTCGCACTGTTATCCGAGCACCGAGCCCCAAGCTTGTAAGAGAAGTTTTTTAGGCTCGCAATGTTATCCGAGCACCGAGCTCCAAGCTTGTAAAAGAATCTTTTTAGGCTCGCGATGTTATCCGAGCACCGAGCCCCAAGCTTGTAGGAGAAGCTTTTTGGGCTCGCGCTGTTATCCGAGCGGTGAGCCCCAAGCTTGTATGAGAAGCTTTTTGGGCTCGCACTGTTATCCGAGCACCGAGCCCCAAGCTTGTAAGAGAAACTTTTTAGGCTCGCGATGTTATCCGAGCACCGAGCCCCAAGCTTGTAAGAGAAGCTTTTTGGGCTCGTGCTGTTATCCGAGCACCGAGCCCCAAGCTTGTAAGAGAAGCTTTTTGGGCTCGCGCTGTTATCCGAGCGCCGAGCTCAAGATATGTTCTTTATTTGTTACAAAATAGGAAGCCGTAGGCTTGTTTAAAGAAAGCTGGCATATTTACAATATATTTGAACTTTACAAAAGACTAGGCACGACGTGTCGATTACAATCATGATAATTTACATGGAGGCTACTCTCCTCCTAAGAACTTGATTAGGTGTTCCGCGTTCCAAGGCCTCTTGATGTTGAGCACCCAACTCGAACCTTCCGGTGCCACGCAGCACCTTGAAGAACGGGAGGGACTTCTCTCCTGACTTGGAGAGGAAACGGCCGATGGCCGCTAGTCTACCCGTTAGCCTCTGGACTTCTTTGACATTCCTGGGAGGGGCCATGTCTATTATGGCCTGGATTTTTTCAGGGTTCGCCTTGATGCCGCGCTGGCTGACGATGAACCCTAAGAACTTCCCCGAGGAGATGCCGAAGGCGCACTTCGCCGGGTTAAGCCTCATGTTGTGGGTTCGAAGGACCCCAAAGGCCTCTTCCAGGTCGGCGACGTGGTGCTGTCCTTGTTGGCTTTTGACGAGCATGTCATCGACGTATACCTCCATGTTACGCCCGATTTGATCTTTAAAGACTCGGTTGACGAGCTTTTGGTAGGTGGCGCCTGCGTTCTTCAGCCCGAAGGGCATGACCCGGTAGCAATACAGTCCCTGGTCTGTGAAGAAGGACGTCTTGGCGATGTCTGGAGGAAACATCCGGATCTAGTTATAGCCTGAGAAGGCATCCATGAATGATAAGAGCTCGTGACCCGAGGTCGCGTCGATCAGGGCGTCAATGCTGGGGAGAGGGAACGGATCCTTGGGGCATGCCTTGTTGAGGTTGGTAAAATCTATGCAGATCCTCCAACTCCTGCTCGCCTTCTTCACCATAACGACGTTCGCCAGCCACTCGGGGTAGCTGACCTCTTGTACAAAACGCGCGGACAAGAGCTTGTCCACTTCTGCATTTACTGCCTATTGTCGTTCAGGAGCGAACTTGCGCCGCTTTTGGACGACTGTTTTCGACCCGGAAATCACGCTGAGTTTGTGCATGATGAGATCTTCGGAGATACCGGGCATGTCAGAGGGCTTCTAGGAAAAGAGGTCGACATTGCGCCGAATGCAGGCGATTAGGGCGGACTTGAGATCGGGGGCGAGGGAGCAGCTTACTCGAAAGTGCTTCGACAGATCCCCTGTCTCAAACGAGACATCTTGCAGCTCGTCTGCCGGCTCTGGCTATGGCTGGGTTCTTTCGGGCTCCAGCTCGACGGCATCGAGGGGAAATACCCCGCTTCCAATCGCCGTCATGTAGCACGAGCGTGCTGCTTCTTGGTTTCCGCGGACAACTCGACACCGGTGTTAGTAGGGAACTTTATTTTCTGATGGTAGGCCGAGGAAACTGCCTGGAGGGAGCAGAGTCCCGGACGGCCGAGGATGGCATTGTAGGCTGCTTTGATATTCACAACCATGAAGTCCATGGACACGGTCCTTCTGTTCGGGGTCGTGCCTGCGGTGACATCGAGGGGGACGATCCCCTCTATAGTTACGGGGACGCCGGAGAATCCGTGCAGGGTATACCCGGCCGGCTTTAGTTTTTCACGGGAGAGCTTTAGGTTCTCGAATGCTTCTAAGAACAGAATGTTGACCAAGCTCCCGTTGTCTACAAAGATTCTCCGGGCATCGAAGTTCGCCATGCCGAGGTTGATGACAAGTGCGTCACAATGAGGGAGCCGGACCCCATCCAGATCCTCGCCTGAGACGGAAACAGGGAGTTGCTGGACCTGGGGGGAGAGAGGGCCCTGTACAGTGTTGACATCCCGGACGAAGGCTTTGCGGGAAGTGTTGGATTCTCCTCCCATGGGCCCTCCATGGACGCAGTGCAGGATTGCCTGTCCCTCGGGAACTACAAGCTCCGGATCTTGCTCGGGACGACGACGGTGCATTCGAGGAGGAGGGGAATCCCTCTTGTTTCTGTTGTCCCTCTGTTCTCGGGCGCCTTCCCTTTTGAATTCTCGGAGGTACCCTCGTTGAATGAGGGCCTCAATTTCGTCCTTCAGGGCGCGGCAGTGATCTGTGTCATGCCCGTTGTCCCAGTGGAATCGGCAGTAGAACCGCTGATCCCTCTTCTTGCTAGTGTTGTTGGATGAGGTTGCTGTCTTCAATCGCCAAGAGGATTGTCGACACGTTCTGCGTCAGCGGAGTGTACCTCTCGAAGCGGGGGATCGGCGGAACCTTCTTTGCGGAGGCGCCGTCTCTTGGAGCTTTTTTCGCCGGCTCAACCTCGTCGGCCTTGCGCTTCCCCTTCCTGGGAACTTCCTTCTGGTCCTCTGGATTGAGGGCCTCTTCGGCTCGAATATATTTTTCGACCCGGTTGAGGAGTTTGAGGAAGTCTATTGGCGGCTTCTTGGCCAGGGAGGCCTTCAACTGTCCATGTCGGACGTTGTGGCGGAAGGCTGCCGAGGCAACGCCGGGGTCGAGGGATGAGACCGACCTTGCCTCGGTGGTGAACCGTCAGACAAACACTCGGAGTGGCTCCCCTTCCTTTTGCCGGAGTCCAAGTAAGGACGCGCTCGTTCTTTCGGCCTTTCGGCTGGTTACGAAGTGGGTGAGGAAGCTGCCCTCTAGCTGGTCGAAAGAATAGATGGAGCCGGGGGTGAGCTTGGAGAACCATTTTCGTGCCGGACCCCAGAGTGTCGCGGGGAAGGCTCGGCACAGGAGGGGATCCGATGCGCTGTGAATCATCATGAGGGTTTTGAAGCCCTCCATGTGATCAGCAGGATCACCCTCGCCGTCATATGTCTCGAACTGAGGTGGACGGAAATTGCGGGGTATCTCCGCCTGCAGGATGAGGGCGGAGAAAGGAGGGCGAACCGGCCTGTACCCCTGGGCTGCTCTTGGGTCGCCGTTACCAACATGGTCGAGGCGCTCCTCCATTTCTTGGAGGCGCTTCAAAATGTTGCCATCAAACTCTGAGGGGATTGTCGCGGGGCGAGACACGCTAGCCTCAGCCTCCGACCGTGTGTGGGAACGACAGGCATTCTCCTTGACGGGGACCCCTCGGATGGCACCCAAAATTTCTCTTCGAAAGTCCTGGAACTCCTGGTGGGTAACCGGGGCTCCTTCGGCCCGGTTTGGTTGGGCTGACTGTCGCCGACCGACCCGGCTGAGCACGGGCTCCCGCCCTTGGGACGGGGGTCTGGGATGGTTCGGAGCCGAGTTGGAACCGGCTCCTCCCCTGCCGCGGCTGGCCTGTCGGTTCGAGATTACCCCCCGCAGGTCGCTCTGGACTGGACGGGAGGTGTTGGGCCGGGGCCCGTGACTGGCCCCTGGTTGTTTGGTCCCTGAGCACCGGCCGTGATGCCTTGTGGAGGCACGTCGTGTCGGCGTGATGAGGTAACAGCTTTTGCGGCCTTGGGCGCCATGTGAGCTTGGGTCGACGTGGGTGCCGATGGGGGCGGAGCTCGGGTCGGCATCGACGAGGGTACCGTTGGAAGCGAGGCTTGGGTTGGCGTCTACGATAGATAGTTTTCCACAGACGGCGCCATCCTGATGCGGTTTGTTTTTGGTAAACGTGTGTATGCACCAGGCGTGAGTTCTTACTCGATTTGTATTGAAGGAGGAGACTCCTATGTAGACGACCCTCGACTGGACGAACGGTACTGGGGTAGGCAGTATTGAGGTGGAGGCTGATGCTCGGCTCGGATCTTTGGGGCTCGGATCCGAGGATCTCGTGTACCTGCAGACGGTCTCGGAACACCGGGGTTGGTCCCAGTGGCAGACCCTCCGACGATCTAGTCAGTCACTAAGGGAGAGTAACAGTAACTAGGGTTTGAGTGCTGAAAGTTTGATTACCTGGAGAAGGAGTAGGGGTCTGGTATTTATAGAAGATGTCAACCGGGTTTGGACCCGTTTGGGGCCGGGTCTGGACCCGGTTGCCCGTGAGGCTGAAGCGGTGGAAACCAGGGCGGTATAGGGCTGACATGGCAGATGCCCGGGCGGTTTCCGGGCTGACGTGGCAGCGGCCCGGGCGGTTTTCAGATGCTGACGTGGCGGATCCGGGGGATCAGAAGGTGCGCGTATCCCGAGGGGATCCCGTGGTCTAGGATGCGCCACGTCATTTCTAACCCATATCACTAATATTTTTTGAAGAACCTTAATTAATAACAAAAAAACCTACTGATTAACCCCATTATGCCTTCTTGTTTGCACATTTATCTTACTAGCTAGTTAGTTAGTACGTTTAGTGCAGATAAAAAGTTAGGGGTAATTGGGATTTAATTTTTTGAGTAATTTGCTCCCTTTTTTTCAATGCACACACTCTTCGCCGAATTGCTCCCAAGGCATCAACATTTATTTTATACTAGTAATTTACACGTGTGATGCACGTCTTAATAAATTTAATTTTTAAAAGTAAAAATTCAGATATAGTAAGAGTTTAAACCTGAAATTCTCTTTTATATTAGTTATGTACGTGTGTTGCACATGTTGGTAGATTTACAAATTGGTAGATTTACAAATGACACTAAGACCTTCTTCCATTATGGTATTAGAGATGAATGAGATTTTCATAAATAATTACAAGAATAACCTTGTGCAATATTGTACAGACTTAATTAAGTTGCCCCAAATTAAAGTAACTTTTCATAATCTCCATCCACCCATGTACATCTAGAAGTCTATACATTCTACTCTAGATTCTATCACAATAGTTACAAGTAAAATCTGTGCATAAAGACTGTGACCAAAACGATTCAGGAAAAAGTAGTTTTTCTCTAAATATGAAGGATGAAGAATGTGAATGTGATCTATATCCAAACTTAAACCATCCAATCAAACATGAAGGATGAAGGATGTGAATGTGATCCAAATCCAAATTTAAACAACCCAATCAAACATGAAGGACGTGAGTGTGTCCCAAAAATTACATACTATTAGGAGATAAACATTGAGGGCCCTTGAAGCTCCTCCTTGGTGGCAACCCACCTTTTCCTCCTCTGCCTTCGCCGCTGAATCTTCTATCAGAAAACCAAATCAAGGAACACAATAAGAAGAATAGTGAATAAAAATTAATGCGAGTAATAAAAAAATCAAAACACAAAATAATAGTGAATGGACAAATGAACAAAAAAATGGTAAAGAAAGTATTAAATACAAATTAGGGAGTTATTACATGCAGGTGGAGGGCACAAGGGAGGCAACATCGTCGACGATGAGGAGGGTGCATGGGAGGAGAGGAGGTTATGTGGGACGCGGCGTGGGAAGGGGCAGTGAGGGTTGGCGCGTGAGTCGGAGGCGAGGAGGGCGCATGGGAGGCGAGGGTTGGGTGAGGATTTTGAAAGTGGGAGAAAATGAAATCATGGCTGTGGTGGGTTTGAGTTTTTTTGGTTTTTTCATTTTATTAAAATATGTGGAACGCACGTGTTAGTTTAAATATAATTTTTTTACTTTTGCTTTCCTTTCTTTATTTCAAAATAGAGAAATGGGAGAGGGGATAGACCCATTAGCTTAATATATAGTTCTAATACTGTACATAAATTTGAAGTTTGAGAATATTATGATAATTGGCTAATGATTAGAAATGAACATGCTTCCACTCTTAAACTCCAAAGGGGAGGGCTTTCCCATCAAATACCTCAGCCTTCCTTTGAGACCTGGAAAACTTAAAAAATTCGACTGGCTACCCATAGTCGATCGGGTGGAAGCACGTCTTGCTAGGTGGAAAGGGAAGTCCCTATCCTTGGCGGGCAGAGTAACTTTGATTACTCAGTCTTATCCAGCCTACCCCACGTACTATATATCATTCTCTAGGTGATCCAGAAGATGGATAGAGTTCGAAAATAGTTCCTTTGGAAGGGATCATATCGGATAAGGAGAGACTATCACCTAATCAACTGGGAAAAGGCATGCATGTGCAAACTTCATGGCGGCCAAGGTATCATTGACCTTAAAGCCATGAACAAAGTCCATAAACTTGTCCATGGCTTGTTTAGACAAGAAAGGACAAAGACGGAAAGAGATAAAGAGATTTTAGAAGAAAGTGAGATAATAAAGTGGTTGAAAGTAAATTAAAATCGAGGAAACAATTAAGAGACCCATAAATAGTGGGCCCACAAATGATGTTAGCCTAAATTAATGATAAAAAAATGTACAAAGGGGTTGCTTGGCGAATAAATTTCAGTTAAACCTACAGTACTTTACTTCGTTGACACTTTACCCTACCCAACTTTTTTTTGGCACTAAACCCTACCACCGTTAGCTTTTTTGAGCGTACCGGCATACTCTATCTGTTTTGAGCAATTTTTTCGAGTATATGCGAGCACGTGTCGCTGTTTGAATTATTATTATTATAATAATAATAATATAATTAGGAAATAAATATCATAAGATGGAATTGAATGATTTGAGAGAGGAGAAACAGATGGTGGTGGTTTTTTTTGTTTTTATTTTTTGCCGGGGTGGGGGGGGGGGGGGTTAGGAGTTTGAAGGAGGAGGAGGTAGTGATGGTTTTGGTGTTGGTTGTTGGTTGTAGTCCAGATTTAATGGAAAAAATGGTGAGGGAGGAGAAGGGGGTGAGAGATTTAATTGAGGTAAGGTAGGTGGTGGTGGTGATGGTTGGTCGGAGGTGGGGGAGGTGAGGGATTTGAGGGGGTGGTGGTTGGTCGATTTGGGGGGGGGGGGGGGTTGAGAGGCTCAAGCGAGGAGGAGAAGGAGATGGTGGTGGTATTTGATTGAATTTGAAAATTTTAATGGAGAGAGTTAGGTGCTGGTGGCGGTTGGTCAGAGGTGGGAGAGGTGAGGGATTTGGGAGAGGAGAAAGAGGGGGTGGTGGTGGTTGGTCGGGTTTAGGGGGAAAGTGAGGGATTTGAGAGAGGAGGAGGTGGTCGTGGTGGTTGGTTGGATTTGATTATTTTTATAGAGAGAGGTAGGTGGTGGTGGCGGTGGTGGTTGGTCGGACGTGGTGAGATGTGAAGGATTTGATGGAGGAGAAGAAGGGGGTTGTGGTGATTGGTCGGATTTGGGTGGGAGATGAGGGATTTGATGGATGATGAGGTGGTGGGTTGGATTTGAGGGAGGAGAAGGAGGTGAATGATTTGATGGAGGAGAAGGTGGTGGGGGGGGGGACTGATTCGAGGGAGGAGGAGGATGTCGGTGGCTGAGAACGAGGAGAAGGAGGAGGAGTTGGTGGTAATTAAAGTTAATCTATAGAATTAAAAATAAATATGAGATTAAAATTTAATTAATGATGTTATTAAAACTAATCATGAGATTAAAATTAATGAAGGAGAAAAAGAAGAAGAAGAAGATGATGGACAGTGATGATGGACTGGTAATTTAGTAATTAATCTGAACTGATAGGGGTATTTTAGACATTTTATACAAAAGTTAATGGCGTCACAATGAAGTAGGCCAGAACATCAAATAAGCTGACGGCGGTAGGGTTTAATGCAAAAAAAAAAAGTTGGGTAGGATAAAGTGCCAAAGGGGTAAAGTACATTAGGGTTACCTGAAATTTATCCTTGTTTGGCTCACACAAGAGCATAAACGTAGGGAATTGTCTCATATTTAAAATATTTTTCATTTGGGTGTAAAAAGAAGAGGTTAAAATTGGTACAAATATTTAGGGTAAGGCTACATATACTACCAAATTCACTACTTTTTTCTTTACTACCTTAGGTGATATACTCCTATTGGAGAGTTCTACCACCTACTCCCCACATGCTCTACAACAGAAGTGTGTCACCTATGGTAGTGAAGAGATTGATAGTGGAATTGGTAGTGGGTGTGGCATTACCCAAATATTTAAACTAGAGAGAAGTTACCAATGAAGAGAAAGTTGAAGAGAGCTGGGATTTTTCTGACTCTTTCTGGCTTTCTAGGTGGGCTCCATCAGTGTTTTAGCAGGGTTATTTTGACAAAGCTATAGGGAATGTTAGAGTTTAGAGAAATGCTACACATACCTCATTTTATACCCCAAACTTACATGGGCTTATCTTTTAGTGATTGTTGTGTCGTACCCATTTTTCTTTTAGCGATTAATAGACCCAATAATCACTAAAAGACAAACTCTATGTAAGTTTGGAGTAAAAAATGAGGTATGTGTAGCATTTCTCTAGAGTTTACCGGGGGCCGGGTGTAACGTCCCGAATTCCAAAATACGGTAATTCGTAACTCAACATGATCTACACTTCACTTCGTACAATTTTACAAGAAATTTTGAAACTTTTATTACATCATTGCTCTTTTACATCAATAACGCAGTGGAAAATAAATAAAGTACAACATGATAAATATATAATTTCAACAACTTGAACATGTAACTAATCATCAACATCAAATTCATCTCTATATCTCCTTGTAAGATCCAAGTCTTGCATATGAAACTGTGGGCACGTCAGTTGCTTACAACCGACGCAATGTTACAAACAGCGATCCTCTCTATGCTGTATTATAACGAAATCTCTTACTTTAACAAATCACAAACTTGAATACATATAAAAGTGTAAAGAGTGAATACCCTAGATATGTTTCTGTATGACATGACTTAATGCCTAATTTAGGTGTTATACTACAATGATACTAATGCATACTTGTTCGGATTCTATGCATCCCATACTACATAGGTCCGAGGGCAAGCACCTACGTACTCCACATTAAAGGGTTTAATCCCTCGCCATGATAACTACCCAGTAATAAAACAAAGTTTAGACATCCCACGAGTACGGATTCCAGTCTCGGAGATCCACCGCACGACTATACAGAATCCTCATTGTGCGACCATCCCGCAAGTGTTCCTCTAGCCCCAGTATACACATATACACTGGAGTACGACCTACTATCTGCCGAACTATTCATGATCCCAGAATCTACCGCCCGATCAATCATAATTCTGGATTTAATTAAGGCTCGCCTCCATCGCAAGCAACCACAGTCCCGGAATCTACTGCCAGACTGGGTCTATAGTCCCGGAATCCACCGCCCGACTATATAGTACGTTTGTCCAAGTTTTTACATCTTCACTTAGTGCCTAATTCTTAAGTTTGAATATGAATAAATAATACTACATAGAGCTAGTTTGCCTTTCTGCTGGTCTTACACAAAAATACCGAGAACGACACCCTTATTGGCCACTTCTCAAAAATCAATTATTCATTACCATTACTTTTGCCGGTACCTGGGTATCACTAAGTCTCTAGAATCAACATCTTTCCATGTTCAACAACTTGGGTTACTCATCCCCTTATAATTCATATTCTCAAATTTCATGTGTCCATAATTTATTCAAATTCTTTCATCCATTCTTATTCATTCATCAATATGTACAATCTCAACCTATTCATTTTCACAAACACTTTTCATATTCATCCAAAACATTCTTGAATGAAGTTAATTTAGATTAAGACATAATCTCTTTAAAATATATCTTTGAAAACCAATCTCATCATCTTCCTTTGATTTATTTTGAACTACTCTTAACATCTTAATCCTATATATATATATATATATATATATATATATATATAGGAAAAAAGGGGTATTAGCAACTTGCTCATTTAGTAAATGAGCAATTGATGATGTGGCAAGCATGTGATTGGAAAATCCTTAAAACGGTTAGTTGTCCAATGTATCACATGCATGTCACATATTCAATTGCTCATTTACTAAATGAGCAAGTTGCTCATATCCCTTTTACCCATATATATATATATATATATATATATATATATATATATATATATATATATATATTTCTTAAGTTCAGATTTCATCTACTCATGAATATGATCTTTACTTTCCTAAAATATAACTTAAAACAGCGAGAATATATTTTTAATCAAGTCGTTTAAGTAACACTGCAAAACAGTAAATTCAAAGTTAGAAAACTGCATTTCATGCTATTTGTAAAAATCATAGAAAATTGTATACTTCACAAAACTTAGCGTTCTTTATATCAAACTGAAGATATACAAGTCTACTTTCATTTTGTAGTTATAAGTTTTCTCAAAATACCATATCTATAACTCTGAATTCTTCAAAATATACAGTGGGGTTGAGATACTGAAATACTGCTATTGTATAGTCTTGTAAAATTCATATAAAATTCAATTCTTTATGAAAATTTGAGTTCTTGGACTTTTCAGAAAGGTTAAAGTGTCTACTATAATTTCTTAGTTCTGACTTTTCTCAAATTATTTCATTTACAATGCTGAATTAATAAAAAATTGAAAGGTGTGCAGAATTTCTGCTACCAGCCAACTACTAACCAGTTTTGAGTTTAGAATTTATTAAAATAGTAAACGAACTCCAAATCTTATGAAAATTTAAAGGAATGCTACTGACATATACAAGATGCTCCTCAAAAAGTTTTAGTTCCAGATTTCAACTATTTTATTAGATATGATTTTCTGAAGTGTAAACAAAATTTAAAACAGTAACTTTCTTTGCATGAATTAGTAACTTTGTGTACAAATCTATTTTCATATCATTTAATCTAATCAAGATGTACTACCATGCAATTAAACAACATCAATTCAACTTATCTTCATGAAAATCTTTCAATTAGCATGTATCTTCATTCTAAATATCATCATTTCAATTTAATCACTACTCATATGTATATCAAGTTTATCTATCAATTTACTTACACATACATCTATATAATAAAACACAAAGAAAGCTATCAAGTGGTTCACCTTCAATCCCCCCAAAATCAAAGGCTCAGATCTAATCTAACAAAATATATTTTCCCTCCCAAAATTTTAAACCCCAAAACCAAAATTCTCCCCCCCAAAAAACTAAAAAATTCATTACTTTATTACTATCTCTCTCTTCTCTCTTCACTTTTTCATATTTCTCTCTTTCTCTCTCTCCCTCTGTCACTCTCTCATTCTTTCTTTATCTATATAATAAAACACAAAGAAAGCTATCAAGTGGCTCTCCTTCAATCCCCCCAAAAATCAAAGGTCCAGATCTAACCTCACAAAACATATTTTTCCTCCCAAAAGTTCCCCCCCAAAACTCAAATTCAAATCCCCCACAACTCTTATATTTATTTAATTATTTTTTTTTCTCTCTCTCCCTCCCTCTTCTATTCAAAAAATTAAGAAAATAAAAATTTTAAAATTTTTTACAAAATAAAAAATTAAAAAACTAAAAAAAATAAAAATTTAAAAACTTTAAAAATAATTCAAAAAAGTCATATAATATGTTTTTTGCTGGACCCCCAAAAGTTTCTCATATAATATGTTTGCTACTTCAGTTAATTTGCTGGACCTCCAAAACTATTTTATATGATCAAACAAGGTGCACCGTTTCGAAGACGTGCCGTAGACACGTGTAAACGGGCAAACCTAGTGATACTATAAATTAGAAAGCTTAAGAAGACACCCACCTCAAATGAAGTATCTAAAGTAGAAGAAGACTCATAGAAGTTGCTCCTTGCTCCAAGAATGGTACTTTTTTCTTCTCCTAGCAAGCTTTCCTTCCTCTAAACAAGAACTCAAACAATTCACTCTTTCTTTTCCTCTCTTTCTTATTTTTATCTTTTGTTTCTTTTGATCTTTGGTGCAAGATTATGAAGGAAAGGGGGTGGTATTTATAGGGTTTGAGAAGGCTCTTCTACTACTCGAATTAAGTGTTCTAATTCATAACCTACATAACCCCCTTCACTAATTACCCACTCACCATTACTCTCACAAACTCCTAACTCTTCCTATTCTTATGCATGGCTAATTCTTCTTGTGACTTTTGGGTTGCACTACGTGCACGTGCAACCCACAAGCACACACTCTCATTTGTTAGTTGTTATTTATTTATTTGTAAATATTGTTTACATGACAAGTGTACAACTAATTGTATGATTTTTCTTAGTGGGCTTCCTCTTGTGAGTTTGGTCTATTTTTATTTATTTAATTTATTTTAATGGGCTTAGAGTCTTTTATTAGGCCTATGGGTTCTAATATGCAACAAAAATGAATGAAAGGAAATTGTGCATCACTTTTAAATAAAATTAAGAATAAAAATTCATAAGATGAAATTGCACGTGCGTTGCACATGTAAAAATAAGAAATGTATTTTTCATTTAAGAATTTTATACGGGATGTTACACCGGCGGCGGGGGGATCTCTCATTTAATCAGGTGGCAACCGATTCGGGCAGGCCAGTCTGGGCCCATCCCTGTAGCAGGCTGGTCGCAGTTTGGGCTCAAGTTGGGACCGGTCCAGCTTGGGCTGATCGTAATGGGGAAAAGTCGAGCCCAGTTATTTTGGTTTTGGGATGAGCCGGGCGGGGTTTTAAAAATAAAAATAAAAATACTTGTTTCATATTTTTTCCCTCTCTCTCTTAACATATAAAATCGATAAAAAAAACATGAAATATTGTAGTATATTCCAACGTACAAGAGTCATAAAAAAAAAAAATATTTTTTTCATGTAGTGCTGAAGTCTGGAATGATGTACAAGACTACAAGAGCGATATAAAATAAAAAACATATTACATGTAATAAAAAAATGTAATACAAACTATAATATTATATGGTAAGTCGGTAAGCTTGGGGGTGATCTAGAGTTTCAGATAGCTTAGGGTTAGACTGAAGTGATGACATTGGACTACTGTCGTGTACTTCAACTTAACCTAAACTTATAATTCCATAGTGAGCTTCAATCTTCAATATTCGGGAGTTAATGAGAATAGGTCTTAATTCTTAGAAAATATATTTATTGATTTTTATATATTCTATAACGTAATCGTTACGTACATAGAAAACACGTGCATTACACGTATAAAATTATTTTAATCAAAATAGGGGAAAATGAATTTCCATTTCATAAAATAGATTTGAATACCTAAAATATATAATTTAAACATATAGAAAATATTACACATAGCGGTGAAAATACATAATCGATACGTGCATCAAAAACACGTAAAAAGCACGTAAAATCCAGAGATTGAAATTTAATATTTTAGTTGACTCAAATAGGATAAAATATACGGAGAATGCATAAATAGTCGGAAATCACAATACGTAGTGAAACACGTTACAAATATTACCAGTAACGGTACAAAATACACGTGTGTAACACATGAGGGCAAAATTGTTTCAATATTCAGGAGTTTGTGAGATTAGGTCTTAATTCTTCGAGAGTCCATTTTCTTACTTCGTTTTCTTGAGTGTTGCTACCACTTGATCCTTCTTGTATCTCTTGTGTTCTCTATTCCGTTTTCACCCAATCTTTCAAGTACACTGACATCTCCAAAGTTTCCGGTGTCAAACGATTTATTTTTCTCGTTCAATATCCTACCATTAAGAGAAAAAATATTTTCTGATGCGACGATGGACACCGGGGAGGTTAGTAGATCTTTTGCCATGCGAGAAAGAATAGGATATGAACCATCATTGTTTTCCCACCATATTAACTCATCAGTATTGTAACACCCCACAAAAATGAGTTATGACAATTTTGCCCCCGCACATGTATTTGTACCATTACGTATAATGTCTTTATGTAATACCCTGAATATTTTTAGATACTAGTTTGTGGAATATAATTATTTGGGAATGAAACATATGCATATTTAATATACTATTTTGTGAACTTGAAGACTTAAGAACAATTGAGTTGGTAACTAGGGACTTCTAGAAAATGGGTGAATGAGAATCAAGAAAAATGACCTTAAAATTATCCATTTTTTAATCATGCATGGGTCTTGCTAGTTAGTGACAGAGGGGAGGTTTATGGGAGGCAAAATTAATTAAAATCTAAAGTTAGGAGAGGTGGATTAATGAGTTGGATGAAATAGTGCATAATGAGGCTTATAAATATCCACATAAGCCTTGCCTTTAAGAGATGAGAAACAAGATCTTTGGAATTGAAGTTTTCTTGTGGTAAACTTAGAAACTCTATTCTATTTCATGACTTGTAGATTATTGTCATAAGAGATGATAGTAATAGTGTATATTTTATTGTGGTCATAAGGTTAAGTTTATCGAGTTTGGTGTTGGAATGCTTTTTGGAGCTTAAAAGCAATTGATTTCAGAAGCTATATGGGGCTAACAACTTTACTACTTTGATTTCAATTATATTATAGGATGTATACATGTTAGAGAATATATATATGTTGTATTGGATGAGTATTCATGCTTAGATTGATTGAATCATGTGTGAATTGTTGTTAATTAATTATGTGAAATTACACTAACATTAAATTGAAAAATTTTACAGTTTTGTTCTAAATTTTGGATTGACTTCTAAAAATCATCTCTTTTTAATTAGATGAAATTTGAATCTTAAATTTTTATGTGTATCCCTATATATCTAAAGCATCTCCACAAGATTTAATGATGTTTGGATGTCATTCGGTATTTTAAATAAATTCAAACTCCAAAATAGTTGACATTTTGACTTAGTTCGGGAAATTTTTACACCTTCCGATTTCTGACCATTTTAACCTGTTAAATGAAGTATTTTGAGGAAATTCAAAACTAAGAATTTGAAGTAGATTCGTTAATCTATCTTTCGAGTCGAAGAAATCAAATTTCCATAAAGTGAGGGATTTTCGATGATTTTTATAAGTATAAAGAGCTGTAGTTTTTTGGAACTTGAACCTACTGTTTTGCATGTGGGTTTAGACAAAACAATTGTGGTTAAATTGAGATATTCTTAACTACAATGTTGTAGTAGACTCATTCAGGTTTCATCCAAAACTAAGAATTCAATTTTCCTGTTAATTATTGGAATTTATATGGTTTTTCAAGACGACTATGTTGCTGTCCAAAGAAAGAGTTGAATATTCAAATGGTGGATTCTATATATTTGGACTGAGGATATGACCAACAAATCTACATGTGTGGGCTAGGGGTAGGCCGGTAAGGTCTGCAGTGATGGAAGGTCGATTCGCTGGGGTTCGTACAGAGGAGCCCCCGAAAAATTCATGTGTGTGAGCTAGGGGTAGGCCGAGAAGGTCTATGAAATGACCGGTAAAGAGCTACGACTCCTAGAAATTCATTGTTTTTGTCATGACTGAGCATACGTCGTGTAAATCTGCATGTGTGGGCTAGGAGTAGGCCGGTAAGGTTCATGAATTCGAAAGAATGACTTGGTCAAATCCAAAGGAATGATTGTGACTTAGGCGAGGTCCGGGTCCAGTAGAGTTAGAGAACTTCGAGGGAGGAGTGGAATATGGTTGGTGTGACCAAGATTCCAGTATGTGTGAAATGTATGTCTGAAATATGGATAGTTAAGTCTAGATTATGTTTTGCATCTTGCATTAGAAGAAGTTATGACAAAAATAATGATGGACATGACCGGCAAAGAGCTGAGACTCCTAGGAATGTTTGGGACCAAGGATACGCCCAATAAATCCACGTGTGCGGGCTAGGGGTAGGCCGATAAGCAGGGCCAACCCCCACTTTGAGGCCGTGAGGCGGCCGCCTCAGGCCCCCAGATTTTTTGCAATTTTAGGGGCCCCCAAATTTGTATTTCCCTTGTAAATATAGGTACGTATTTTGCATGTAAAAAAATATTATTATTAGGGGCCCCCAAAAATAATTATTTGGGACTTTCACCTCGGGCCCCCGGGAATCAGGGCCGGCCCTGCCGGTAAGGTCTGTAGTTAAGGAAGATCGATTCGTTGGGGTTCGCGGCTGAGGATACGCCCGGTAAATCCAAGTGTGGGCTAGGAGTAGGCTGGGAAGGTCCATGAAATGTTCGGTAAAACGCTATGACTCTTAGTAATATTCGTGACTGAGGATACAACCTACAAATCCGCATGTGTGGGCTAAGGATAGACCGGTGAGGTCCAATATCCTAAAAGTTCGACTTACACATGATTACACGTTAGAGTAATAGTCAACGGGTTTATGTATGCATAGTAAAAGATTGAACCCTGTATTGAGAAGAAAATGCTTAGTAGTTTGTAATTGGGAACTATGTTGTATGCGCGACATATCATTTCAAACAAGCATGCATTATAATAGTACATCAAACAGATGAATATAGAACATATGAAGTATGGACAATTATTATTGATATAAAAATTATTATTCATTTCAAACCCTGTATGGACAATTATTATTGATATAACCCAAGACAACCCCCAAATTCCCCCTAACAGTCAAATCCCTAAGATCTCTCCTAATCACTCCCCACATCTGTAACCCCCCAAAAATTTGAAAATGGAATCCCTATTATTAAGCCCCATAATCTCTCCCATTACTAATTTAATAAAACCCTAATAAAACCCTAAACCCTTATAGCCGCCATAACCCTACCCCTAACACTGTGCAAACCCAATTTCCCTTTACTGTGTAAACCTCCCCCCTCCCCTCTCCTACCTCCCGTGCTTCCCCTTCCCCTACCTCGCGCTCAACCGAAACCCATCGCTCCAACCTCTCCTCCACCGCACCTCTAAGCGCCGAGAACACCTTGTCGTCGTCACCTCTGTTTTCGAGTGAAACAGAGCTTCGCTCGTTGCCATCGTCCATCGCTGTCGCGTCGCTTCCCGACCACAGTGCCGCCGCCTGTTCATTTCGCCGCCGCCTGTCCACTTCGCTGCCGCCAGTCGTCCCGCACGTCCTCGTCGCAGTCCCATCTTCTGCTCTGTCTCTCTCTCTCTGGCACATCTGAGAAGAAGAAGAGACGGGAGTGGGTAATCGCTGCTGTGTGGTGTTTGGAAGGGGGGATCCATTTTTCCCTGTTTGGTGTTCGGCAGAAGGAGAAGGGTGACCAACGGTTGAATTCGCTGTTTGGTGTTCTGGCGTAGGGGATCTTTAAACCGCTGTTTGTTGTTTTGTCTAGTGGGGGATCAAGCTCTTGGTGTTTTGCGGTTTGGTTCTTGCACTTGCTGTTTGGTGTTGGCACGTAGCTCACACGTGCCTTGGATTCTTATTATTATCAGAGCTAACGTCATCTAATGGCAAGTCATCTTGCTCGAATTGTATTGTATCATGTTCGAGATCATTTATTGAATTTCGTAAGTAGATCCATGTTGAATATCGTATAATGTTATTGTATCTATCGTTGGGATACCACGGATTTGCACGAGCGAATCCAAGTGGTAGTCTCGACTTCGTGCCGTCTTTTTGCCTCTAATGTATAGGGATTTTATATGCACTCATGTAGTTAGTTATTGAATATAAGAATAGGAAATTATTGTTACATTTCATCTCATGACATTATACACAACTATGGTAGATTGTATATTAGGGTTGACTGTTCATGTGATTGATAATGATAAATTAGTTGATTGTAATTAGTAGAGTTATGGACATTATATCTTATTACCATATTCACATAGGAATGGCTTGCTGTGATTTATGATTGTTAAACCCCAATTCATCGTTCTTAACATTTAAATCATTTTATTCAAAAAGAATATGTTGACACCCTAAAAATTTACACCAACCTGAACATTGTCGTGCTGTTTCAACCTAGATAATGTCATTAAAATCAGTCACTTTCTGAATATGAAACGTAGCCCTAAGTGTCTAGTTGTCAATAACATCCAGAATTTTCGAATTCCGACTTATATTGCCAGAGTTATGACCCTTTTTCTACTGCTGCATTGAAAATTCAGATTCATGTACATACTATGTTAGGCTGACAAATTAAGTAAACTAATGATCAAATATGACCATGATAAATTCCAGATTAGTAGATAACATGCTTAGGGTGATAAAAATTATTTTTACTGATTTTTACAATGATTATTTACCACCCTTGTAACTGAAATTAGTCAACATCGATAACCAGCCAGAAACTAAAATCTGTAAAGAACACTGAATTTCACCTAGCTACTGTTGTCAGAATGTAGACTTTAAATATGAGTTGGAACCGGGCAGGAGTCTAGTTTCTAGACCTCCTAACGGATCCACATTTTCTATTCTGTAGCAACGGAAATTCTGATTTTGGTACAACAACCTGCTGCTGTCTAGAATTGGGTTCCTATGTTTATTAATATATAATTGAATTTATAATGTTATATTTGGTGTATTAAAATTGTATAGAGTATATTGCATGATCTTAGGGTTGTTTTGCCATCTTTCTAGTGTCCCTTATTAATCGCATTATTGTATGTTAATTGAATGAAGAATGTTAATCAAGCCGGGGTTAAGGGTTGACTAGGATAGTTGTTGACATAGCGACTGTACTCGGAAGAGGGGCCCGTGTTTCCCTATTTATCGATCTATCGGTCTATCGGTCTATTGGTCATATCGGTCATCAGTTAATTGCTGATTACTGACTTCAGTATCTCGATTGATTCGGTCATCTGTCATTATTGAATATTGTTTCCGAGTACATGATCTATAGAATCTACCACCTTGGTATAAACGAAATTGATTGTATGCATCGAACCTATGGTACGGTGCACATGGGACACAGTAGTACGTGCATTAGTTAGGATTAAAAATGAATAATAGACTTAAGATTTTCATCACATTGTCATTGCATATTGTTATATTTATTGAACAGTGTTATCGTTATTGTTACCATTATTGTTATTGTTTATCGTTATCGTGATAAATCATCATTATTTCATATTGTACTGTTATCGCTTTGTCACTGTTCAACACTATTGATTTCATCGTTCATTGAATTCATTGCTATACTGTCATTGTCATTGTTTTCTGTTTCTCTACTTGCATGTCCACGACTTGCTCTAAGGACTTTTTCCTCTCTTTAGATGAACAACTTATAGGTAATCAAGGAGATTTACCTGACGAACTAGGGGAGAAACAATGGTGAAGAAGATGTTTTGCTGCGCCGCTTAAATAAATGTTTCTTTATTTGAAAACATTAATAAATTGAACAAATGTTGTTTTTTTCTTTGTATTGTGGGCTTTGACCCGAATGTTGCTTGTTAAATTCCAGATGTTGAGTTATTTTGATGTTGGTTATTCTTATGCTTAATTTCCAATGTTTTTATTTATGTGATTATTCTTTCATTGCATGCGTGATTGTTTTATTTCTTATTTATATTGTTGAGTTGGATCAATAACAGCGTATGGATGACACAAGTCATTCGCTGGGCCATGTCACGTGCTTGCATTCTGTATTTTTGGGAAGCGGGGCGTGATAATATAATTGAATATGAATTCAATAAAGTTGTTAAGATTTTTACTGTCAGTCTTACAAGCTGACAATCCCATCGATTGTGGTTTTGCAAGTAAGTATGCATGAGGAGATATCGTACGAGTGTAGCATCATGAGGGCCTGTCGCGATATTATTCCTTGTGACTTAGATATGCAGTAAGATTCTCAGTATTGTCCTTGCATTATATTATTTTTGTGTACTCAATTGAAGTAAAAGATTTTGAGTGTGTTACAGATTTTTCAGTGTATGAAACTCGGGGCGTTGCAAATATTCTGTTCAAACGGCAGTGAAGGTTGTGCATTATACCATTTTAATTCATTAGGTGCCTTGGTCTTGAGTTTTTTAGATTGAATAAGATTCCATACGTCAACTGATGTATCTGCAAATGTAATGTCCTTACCTTTGGAAGAAAATGATGATGTTGCTGTTATATTTAGAGAAGTAGATGCAAACTTTCTATTATAAGTTTCATATAAATTGTCTAATATTGATTTAAATTGTACTACAAATTCATGAACATCATAAGAAAAATCTTCAACCATACTATAAAACAAAGCAATCAAATTCTTCGTACCATCTAACTTGATACGATGATTCATTACACTACCAACACAATACAACATAGGAAGATGATGAAAACATTTCATAAATTTTCGTAACCGGGAACAACAATTGAGCTAATTTAAGTGTCATACAACATTTGTTCAAAAATTTACATCATACTAACTATTATAAATAAAGTATAACTAGAAGTTGACTAATAAGATTTTGAGAATTTAAGGGTTGCGTTTTGAAAATGTTTTAAAAATTTTGACAAACTTTTGACAAATTTCCAAGATTGTTCATTCATGCAAAATTTTTCTATGTTTTCCATGCAAAAATTATTTATAACCGTTTTATATTTACTAACAATAATAAGTATGTCTTAAGTTGAACATCTATATTTAATATCTTTAGGGAATCTTTTAAATAATATATTTTTAAGATTACACTATTGTTCGAGTGCTTGTAAAAATTATGACCAATCAAATCTATAAAATGCACATAATCTCTTATTGCACTTATATATGGTTCGACTATCTCAATGCATCTTGCACACACAAGTTGATGATATGATATGCACATCTGACATGAAATATTTCAGGCACTTAAGGCGTAAATGCTTGAATTAATGAAGAAACTATTTTTTTTATTGGTGGCATTACCAAGACTAATAGAATTTTTTAATCATAAATACCAAAATTATTGCATGCTTCTTTATTTTGTGATGTGATAGTCACACTGTTATGGAGATACATTAAATTTCCAAATTGTATGATCCTTTTTGAAAGATCCAATCAGTATTAATCCAATGAAAAGTTATGCACATAATGGAATACCATTACTACCAGTGGCTTGGCCAGAATTTTCATTAGGGTTTTGATTGAAAGGAAGAGCCGTCGGAGCCTCGGAGGAGAAAGAGTTACGGTTGGAGGCGGCGGAGCAGCGGAGGAGTTGGCGGCGGAGATGAGGATTGAGGAGCGGCATCGCGAATGGATTTTTAGGTGCTGGGTTGGGGACGGGAGAAAGAGAAAGAGAAAAAGAAAGAGGGTCACGATAAATTGAGAGAGAGTCAGAGAGATAATGGTTGGGATTTGGTTGAGCTGGAAAAATAATTTTTAAAAATTATTTCAAAATTTAGACACACCCTTAATATTTTTTTAAATATATATATATATATATATATATATTGAAATTTTTTAAAATTCGAGGGGGCGCAACCACACCCGAGGTACCCCCTCGGGACCACGTAGCTAAGCCCATGATTACAACTTT
Organism: Hemerocallis citrina; assembly: GCA_017893485.1. Taxonomy (NCBI): domain Eukaryota; kingdom Viridiplantae; phylum Streptophyta; class Magnoliopsida; order Asparagales; family Asphodelaceae; genus Hemerocallis; species Hemerocallis citrina. The sequence continues at coordinate 749,589 of JACEHZ010000171.1, forward strand.
TTTAATAATCACTGGTTAATGCAACCTTACAAGTTAAAAAATACAAAGTAGCAATTAAAAATCTTTAAGCTCTTTATAGATTCTAAAACAATCAGATTTAACGGTGTTTATAGGAATTTTTTGTAATGTGGGTTTAGGGCGGTTTGGTTAAATATCACTAGGTTCCTACAACCAGAATAAGAAAATGATAATTCATCCTTAATAACGACTTTAGCCATTTCCTTACGTACCATATCATGATCATAACTATAACTATCTATTTGACCGGTCATAGGGTTGATTTTTTGTTGGGTAAGATGAATTTTTTGTGTTTTTGAGTGTGATTTAGCTAGGTGGCGCTTAAGTGTACCTATCCTGCTACCCACTTTCCATTTGTAAACGTTTTGACACTTCTTACATATCTTAGTTCCCTCTTCCAGATTATTTGGAGATGAAAAATATGTATAATGTTTGTGGATTTCAAAAGTTTGTTCTTTAGATTTCCGGAAAGAAGATATGTTCTCGGTATCATGTGTTTCAGTTTCTTCACAATGAATTTTATCATCATTGTTGGGAAGGCCGAAATGGCCAAACTCGGGAATACTATCAAACTCTCTAACATCATCTAAATGTGAAACATAACCAGGGCGGGATGTATTGGTGGATTATTGTGCAGTTTGGATTATTATGCACTTGGAATACGTGAACGTGATGTTGTCATTATTGTATTAAAATTAGAAAATTGATATGAAGCAAGTAAGAAAGTAACAAGCAACAAATTAACACGTAACAAATATTGAACTTAAAAAAAATACCGCATTAGAAAAACTCTCAAATTTGTGTCGTGAATACTTCTTGAATTGCACTTCTTCACTTCTTCACACTTTGGGAATCCACAAACCGAGAGAGTTGAGACTTGAGAGAGTTGTTTGAAATAAATTGAAAGAGTTGAGAGAAATGTTTTGAATAGATTGAGAGAGTTGAGAGAAATGTTTGAAAATTTTGGTGTGAAGAAAATAGAATGGAAATGGTCTATATTTATAGAATTTCATATTTGTTGTGTTTCCTATTTTACCCCCCCAAAACTAGCTGTTTTAAAAAACAATTCCAATGGCCTGCCTGCCCAGGCCTACTGTTAAGCCCACTGTGGTAGGGTGAAAAATGGCCTGGAGGCCCAACCAGGGCCCAATACAACTCTCACTCAAGAAAGGTAAAAATAGCAATTTAGTCCGGCTTCGAACCATTACAGGGTCGGCGCCGAACCTCAAGTGCACCCCCACAGAACCGGCCTCCTCGTATCCGACGAGCCTCAGTGGTCCTCGCTCTCCGATCCGTGACAGCCCCACGGGCCGTCCCCCATCTCTGGCGAAGCAGGGAGATGACCTGGCACAGCCTAGGCCCTCCGATTCTCCCAGAAGCACAGAAGACCCACGATCAGCCATGTCAGCTCCAAATACCACCCAGGGTTTTGCCACGTCAGCCCTATACCACTCCTGGTATGGCCACGTCTGCCCTAAACCCCCTGGGCCCTCTGCCACGTCAGGCCCATGGGCTTTCGGGTCCAGACCCGGCCCCCAAGCGGATCCAAACCCGGTTGGAATTCTCTATAAATACTAGACCCTCACCCACCTTTTCAGGTAATCAATCTTTTTCCACTTAAATTGACCTAGTTATTGCTACTCTCTCACAGAGACTGACTAGATCGTCGGAGGGTCCGCCATCGGGACAAACCCCGGTGTTTCAGGACCGTCTGCAGGTACACAAGACCTCGGATCCGAATCCTCTGATCCGAGCCCAGATCTCCGAATCACCCCGAGGTCGCCATAGGTTCCGCCCGGTCAGCCGAAGGTCGTCAGACGAGCAGCTTTCTCCTTCAAATACAAATTGAGTCCGAACTCACACCTGGTGCATCCACACGCCTCCAAGAAATAAACCGCATCAGGTTGGCGCCGTCTGTGGGAACACTGCTTCAGAAGCCGACCCGAGCCCGACCATCGAGCGACCTCGACAGCCGAAATCTCATGGCCTCCAAAGGCAAGGGGGCCGCCTCCTCCGTCAACCGACGGGACACACCCCCACCAAATACCAATGCCGGGCCACGCGCATCAAAGCACGGAGATTCCCATCAGGGGTCCCGACGGAGCGCCACCCGTACAGTCCAGCCCGACCTACGGGGAGTAATCGTCAACCGACAGATTAGCCGCAGCAGGCGAAGGGCCGCTTCCAACCCGGCCCCGAACCATCCGAGACCGCCGCCCGAGGGACGGAGATCGGCACTCAGCCACATCGGAAGGCAGCCTCCAGACCAACCACACCGGGTCGAGGGAGCCCCCGTCACTCACAAGGAGTTCCAAGACTTCCGGAGAGAAATTCTCGGGGCCCTCCGGCGGACCCCCGGGGAGGAAACCCTCCGCTCCCAAACGGGGTCGGATGTCGAGACCAGCGCATCGCGCCCTTCAACAAACCAGCCAGAAGACGATGGCATACTCCTAAGACGCCTCCAAGAAATGGAGGATCGCCTCGATCATATGGGAGACGGCGACCGACGGGCGGCTCAGGGGTACAGACCTGTCCGACCTCCCTTCTCCGCCCCCATCCTCCAAGCGGAAATACCAAGGAATTTCCGACCACCTCAGTTCGAGACCTACGACGGCGAGGGAGATCCCGCTGATCACATGGAAGGTTTCAAAACCCTCATGATGATTCACAGCGCCTCGGACCCCCTGCTATGCCGAGCCTTCCCCGCCACGCTTCGGGGTCCGGCTCGTGAATGGTATTCGAAACTCACCCCCGGCTCCATTTACTCCTTCGACCAACTAGAGGGCAATTTCCTCGCCCACTTCGTCACCAGCCGGAAGGCAGAAAGGACTAGCGCTTCTTTACTTGGGCTCAAGCAGATAGAAGGAGAATCCTTCAGAGTGTTCGTCCGGAGATTTACCACGGAGGCGAGGTCGGTCTCCTCTCTTGATCCAGGCGTCGCCTCGGCGGCCTTTCGGCACAACGTTCGTCATGGACAGCTGAAAGCTTCTCTGGCGAAGAGACCCCCCATCGACTTTCCCGATCTCCTCAACCGGGTCGAGAAATACATTAGGGCAGAAGAGGCCCTTAACCCCGAAGATACCAGGGAGGCCATCGGGAAGGGAAAGCGGAAGGTCGAAGCTGTCGAACCACCAAAGAAAGCTCCGAGGGATGCGGGGGCCGTGAAGAAGGTCTCGCCGGTCCCCCGCTTCGAAAGGTACACTCCCTTGACGCATGACGTATCCGCCATCCTCTTAGAAATCGAAGACAAAGGCATTGTCCGGCTACCCCCCCCCCCCCCCGATCTAATAACAACAAGAATCGAGATCAACGCTTCTACTGCCGCTTCCACAGAGATCACGGGCACGAAACCGACCAATGCCGGGCCCTGAAAGACGAAATTGAGGAACTCATCTCCAGGGGGTACCTCCGAGAATTCACCCGAGAAGTCCCGCGGAATCGACGAGATACTAGGAACCGGAGGTCCTCGCCTCCGAACCCTACCCCGAACCGCATCCAGGGTCGGGATCCTGACTCCGAGGAAGCCACAGATGCGCCCTTCATCTTGCATTGTGTCCACGGAGGGCCGATGGGAGGAGATTCAAACACTTCCCGAAAAGCCTTCATCCGGGAGGTGAATGCTGTCCACGACAGTCCCTCGCCCAAGCTACAACCGATGCCGGTCTCCTTCTCAGGAGAGGATCTCGAAGGCGTTCGCCTGCCCCACTGCGATGCCCTCGTCATTAATCTCCACATGGCTAATTGTGAAGTTCGCCGAATCCTCGTCGACAACGGCAGCTCGGTTAACATCCTTTTCCTCGAAGCCTTCGAGAATCTCAAACTACCTAAAGGCAAACTCAAGCCGGCCGGATACACCTTGCATGGGTTCTCCGGCGTCCCTGTCGTGATAGAAGGGATTGTCACCCTCGACATTACCGCAGGATCGGCTCCTGTCAAGAGGACCGAGTCCATGGACTTCATGGTGGTCAACGTCAAGGCAGCTTACAACGCCATACTCGGCCGACCCGGACTATGCTCCCTCCAAGCGGTGCCTTCGGCTTACCATCTGAAACTCAAATTTCCCACCCCGCAAGGAGTCGGCACCGTCTGAGGTAGCCAAGAAGCAGCGCGATCGTGCTACATGACCACCGTCGGGGGAGGTGTGTTCTCCCTCGATGCCGTCGAGTCCCAACCTGAGAGGGACGGCCCTGCTTCCGAACTGACACCGAGCGGGAGGAGACCCCAGTTGAAGCCAAGTACCTAATAACACTCCTCGAGGGACAAACATAGGCTCTAGCCTGGCTAAATATAGACCCGTTTTTGTGTAAACACTCTTATGTACAGGACCATCTTAGCGGCCCTCCTTATCTTATGCAAAAGAGGTATCTTTTTGTTAAAATCCTAATGCCAGATAATAAGATCGGCGCCTGAGTCCTCACTCCGGTATCGTCCCCAACACCTCGGTAGGCTCCAACCGAATCCAAGCTGAGGACTCTCCCTAAGGCCCCACTTCGATCCCTCGCGGATCGGTGGACTCTCCCTAAAAACCACCATCGTTCACTACACTACTAGCCGAGGCAAAGAAGGAACAGGATTCTTTATTCGTACCCTTTTATTTTCGTCCCAAGAAAACAAATGAAGACCGTTACAGGACCACTCCACTCATCTCAAACTGAAGGAAGTCGCCATCCTAGAGCCCCTCGGGTCCGCTGGAGGGCGGGATTACTCCGAACGAGCGGTTAAAAAATCCCCCTGCTCGTTATGATGGTCCTGGAACTCAGCCATGATCGACTCCCCAGCCACGGAGCTCTGGGCATCACCTGGTCGCGTACGCTGCAACAGCAGCAGCGCAGAGGGAACACCCTCTGCTTGCCGACCCACCGAGGAAGACGCAGAGGCACCCAGCATAATATTGTAACGATGTATCTCCATTTCTTTCTCCCCAGAGACATCCCGAAGTAACCTTTCAGAAGTGGGCCTCGGCACCGAGGCACCCAACACCGCCTGCCCAAGGCTCGCACCGCCGAGTCCCCGATCCAGCATCGCCCTCCTCAGCCGGCTCGCCTCCTCGCTTAAAGCTTCAGACTTATTCCAATAAAAATTCAAAGCCGCATCAGTGTCACGGGCCCCCCTTCGGTGGCAGACCAACGCGGCCTCCAGGACCTCAACCTTGCTCCGGAGCCACGCCACATCGGAACGTCGGGGGTCCACCTCGGGAAAGGGAGCCACAACCTACAGGAGAACCAGCCAACCCAATACACACACGCGAAAAGGTTCAGAAAAATCCGAGTTCAAAACACTTGGCCGGTCAAAATTTTTTTTTTTTCCCTATAAATTTAAGTACTCCTTACAAAAAAGGCGGTGGCCAGTCCGCGGGAGCCAAATACAGTCAAGAGAAGGAGAAAAGAAAGACAGAATAATACAGCTTATCGTCCCACCTCAGCGTCGACTGACGGGTCCACAGATGGGTCGGCTGGCGGGTCGAGAGCAGGCCCTTCTTCGCCAGGAGTCTTCGACGTCCCCTCAATCTCCATGTCGTACTCAAAATTGGACAGGTCGATGGTCGGATAGAAGTGCCTCACATGGCTGAGGGCCTTCGCATAACATGTGTCCTGGGCCTTGATCACCATCATCTGGCCCGTAATCGTCACTTCTTCCTTCTCCTTGGCGAACTTCTTCCTCAAGGAGGCCACCTTCTTCCCCCACTCCGCATCCTTGGCCTCGAGCTCGAGCTTCATCTGCTGCTCCCTCTTGTGCGAACCCTCGAGCTCGATCCGCAGTTCCTTCATCTCCCGCTCGCTCTTTTCCGCCCGAGCTCGCTCTTGTGCCAGGGACGCCTCGTAGAGGTTCTTCATATTAGCCCCCTGCATGCAAGCCTGTGACCAATGAGCGCAGATGAGAAAAAGACTTCCACAGAAAAAATTGACAAGGAGAATAGGGTCGACGGAATTACCTGCACGAGGGCCTGCGCCAGACGCGTGAACGTCACTTCCACGGGCTCACCCTCCATCACCTTGCGATCACGAGGGGTCGCCAACTTCTCCACCACCTCGACGGCCTGGGCCTCGTCGGTCAGACGGTCCCCCGTCCGAACAGACCAGTCCGGAGCCCACCGCTGACGCAGCAACTCCGCCACCGGGTCCTCTTCCTCAACCTCAACCAAGGGACCTTTCCCCTTGTCAAGAACGGAGGCCCTCGCTAGGCTCTGGCCCTTCGAAGCAGCCGCCCCCTCGCTCGTCTCCGAGCGAATCCTCTTGGTCCCCGTTTCGGGCTGGACCTCAGAAATGACTAGGGGCGACCCCCTTGGCCTCTTCGCCGCCTCCCCCTTCTTCTCTGCATTCTCCTTCCTCATGGCGAGCCTCTTTGCCTTGATCGATGCTTCGTCCATATCTGCAGAAAAAGCCATTAAGAGCAATGAGCAAGAAAGTACGAAAGGATCGAAAGAAAAGAAACAACTACATACACATAACGGCCGGGCTCAGTCCAACGCTCGCCAAGTTGGCCTCCGTCACCTTCGTCCAATCGATACTGGGTGACGAACGGAGGTGCTCGACAAACCCCCACTCCTCGGCCGACAAATCCCTCGGCCTCGGCGCTTGGTAGTTCGGTTTGGAGTGATTCCATCGAGTGGGAATGTCCCAAGGCTCTTCACTCCTGATCACCAGATATTTTTTCTTCCATTCCTTGATGGAGTCCGGGTGACTGTGAACGACCTTCCCCTTACTCCGGGGAGAGATGTAGTAAACACCCTCGGCCGCCGAGCTAATCATCAACATCGCACGGAACACATTCAGCCGCAGGGGTACCTTCTGTTCCTCGCACATCAGCACAAAGCAGATAATATGCTTCCAAGAGTTTGGCCCGTACTGCATTGGGGCCAAGGAGGCCCAGTTCAGCACGTCCCGAACAAACGGGTGGACTGGCAACCTCAGCCCGGAGATGAAAGCGTCCACTGGGAAGACGCAATACCAAGCAGAAAGGGGATCGGTGGGGTGCAGAGTAGAGCTCGGTAGCAACAATTCGAAGCCAGGCCCTATGTGATACGCCAGCTGCAGAACCTCCAAGTCCCCGCCATCCAAGACAGTCGGGATCGCGTCCATCATCACCCTCCTCCGACTCGGCGAAGAGGGCTGCACACCGAAGAGCTCCTGGTCAGAAAGATCGTCGGGATACTGACGGAAAGGCCTCGGCTGTACGGGCGAACCTGTCATCAAATTGCGGAAAACAGGCGCCTGGCTCGAACCACCAGTCCTCGACCCCGCCTTCCTCGAGGCCCTCTTCCTCTTCTTGACTCGCTCCGACGAGGGAGTAGATGAGGGCCCCCGGTCTGTCGGCGTGAAACTCGGGCCCGCACCCTGAACGGTGGATCTCCTCGTTGCGTCGCCCACGTCTCCCTCCTCCTCGGAAGACAACTCCAGCACAAGGATATCGTCCGAACCATCACTGGCTCCCCCCGACTCGCTACTCTCCACCACGAAGGGACGTCGGGGGCGCGACGGCCTCACCTTGTGTACCACCTCCCCCTCACCTACTGGTTCCTCCCACTAAACTGAATCGAAAGGCTCCGCAGCGTGCGCCGACTCCTCCTCAAGCATGGGCTCCTCCCACGACGTCGATGTGGAGGCTCGCTTCACTTCCCCCCTGGACGTCGACGCTGACGAGCCGGACAGAGCCCTACCCATCTGTGCTTAAACTAAATAAACTTACCGGCTAAATCGCTTCGGAAGGACGAGCCTGGTACAGCAAACTGCAAGAGCGAGGGCTGAAGGGTTAGAAGATTTTTTGAGAAAGAAAGCGGCAAGAAAGAAGTGAGCAAGAGGAGGAGAAGGGGGAATACTTATAAAGAATGAGAACGACTCCTCGACTTCCGCAATTACTGTTCACCGATTGACGTGCAACTGCCGTCTGGACAATCGCGCCGCGTCCTCGAAACGTGCGCTGCTGACATCATCAGGTGCCAGGCTGGCAGCCAAACTCAGGGCTCGGTTCGGATGGAGCACACGATGGAGAAAACGTTTTACTTAAGGTTTAAGGCGCCATCCTTCGACAGACGCCCCGGGCTCTATCGCTCGATCGGTTCCCCTCTCATCCCCGAGCAGCTCGGGGCTTACAGCCTCGGGTTGGCACCGAAACCCCGAACTGTTCGAGGGTGGGACAGAAACCACCATCGCCTGGAGCCTTATCGGAAGACAGAGTGGCCAACCCCTGATCGGAGGCGACCCCTCTATCTGAGGCTCTTCAGCCCCAAAACTGGAATACGGTTGGTGTCCCTCCCGTCTGGTTCTCTCTCGGGCCAAACAACCTTGTCAGGGTCATCTGACCCGAAAAAGGATCCAGACGGCAAAGCCACCACCAATCCGAGACTCCTTTTCTACCGGTACGGAGTTCGGCCGTTACCCCTCTCGCCCCGATCTCCCTTGGATCTGGCTGCCATATCAAGAGCCATCAGATCCAAGAGAAGATCGGGGCGGCAGAGTAACCACCTCTCCAGCGCCGCCAGGGTTGAAAATTTTTGCAAGAGACCGGTGTCCGCCTAAGCAGACACCTCCGATGGTCAATAAACCACCCCTGCTGTGATCAAACCCGCTGTGGGGGGAGAGGTATTTATAGCCTCCCCCATAGACCAACCATTATGGCACGGGGAAAGCCAATCGACGGAAGCCCATGCGCTATCTGCATTTATTAGGCGGCACCATTAAAGCCCCTGGAAAATTGGACTATCACACAGATCTCGAAGAGCCTTCAATGCTCCGCAGAAACGGCGGGCTACCCCCCGCTCAAACGATCTAAGGCACAACAGTTCGACCTCACCCTTGCCAACCCGTAATCCCTCGCTAGCTCGAGGTCAGGTCTAGCACCAGGGTAGTCTTCTCAGGAAGGCTCCACGGCTCGCCATCGCCCTTGCCGGCCAGTAATCCCTCGCCAAGCTCGAGGTCAGGCCTGGCACCAGGGAGGTCTTCTCAGGAAGGCCAACGGCTTGCCATCACCCTTGTTGACCCGTAATCCCTCGCCAGCTCGAGGTCAGGTCTAGCACCAGGGTAGTCTTCTCAGGAAGGCTCCAAGGCTCGCCATCGCCCTTGCCGACCCGTAATCCCTCGCCAAGCTCGAGGTCAGGCCTGGCACCAGGGAGGTCTTCTCAGGAAGTCCAACGGCTCGCCATCACCCTTGCTGACCCGTAATCCCTCGCCAGCTCGAGGTCAGGTCTAGCACCAGGGTAGTCTTCTTAGGAAGGCTTCACGGCCCGCCATCGCCCTTGCCGACCCGTAATCCCTTGCCAAGCTCGAGGGCAGGTCTGGCACCAGGGAGGTCTTCTCAGGAAGGTCAACGGCTCGCCATCACCCTTGTTGACCCGTAATCCCTCGCCAGCTTGAGGTCAGGTCTAGCACCAGGGTAGTCTTCTCAGGAAGGCTTCACGGCTCGCCATCGCCCTTGCCCACCCGTAATCCCTCGCCAAGCTCGAGGTCAGGCCCGGCACCAGGGTGGTCTTCTCAGGAAGGCCAACGGCTCGCCATCGCCCTTACCAACCCATAATCCCTTCTCATCTCGAGGTTCGGTCTGGCACCAGGGTACTCTTCTCAGGAAGAATCAACGGCTCACATCACCCTTGTCGACACGTAATCCCTCGTCATCTCGAGGTTGAGTCGAGCACCAGGGTACTCTTCTCCGGGGGATTCAACGATTCGCCATCCCATTTCCACGACCATGAACACTCCTCCCCGGCTAGCTCCCGCACCCCCGCAGGAGTGGGGGGCTTGTGTGGTAGGGTGAAAAATGGCCTGGAGGCCCAACCAAGGCCCAATACAACTCTCACTCAAGAAAGGTAAAAATAGCAATTTAGTCCGGCTTCGAACCATTACAGGGTCGGCGCCGAACCTCAAGTGCACCCCCACAGAACCGGCCTCCTCGTATCCGACGAGCCTCAGTGGTCCTCGCTCTCCGATTCGTGACAGCCCCACGGGCCGTCCCCCATCTCTGGCGAAGCAGGGGGATGACCTGGCACAGCCTAGGCCCTCCGATTCTCCCAGAAGCACAGAAGACCCACGATCAGCCATGTCAGCTCCAAATACCACCCAGGGTTTTGCCACGTCAGCCCTATACCACTCCTGGTATGGCCACGTCTGCCCTAAACCCCCTGGGCCCTCTGCCACGTCAGGCCCATGGGCTTTCGGGTCCAGACCCGACCCCCAAGCGGATCCAAACCCGGTTGGAATTCTCTATAAATACTAGACCCT
>JACEHZ010000172.1:0-125000 GCA_017893485.1 Hemerocallis citrina
TGACACGTGACAGTCAACAATTGACCGTTGACTCAGTCAACATTGACCGTTGACTTTTTTGTAAATTTTTCTCTCATTTCAGGGTCGGTGGCAATAACGCTCGGCACTTGTTGTCGAAGTCCAGGAGAGTTTTTTCTCACATTTGGACGTCGGTGGCAAGAGTGCTCGACACACGTTACCAATGTCCAGGGAAGCCTTTTCTCGCATTTCAGGGTCGGCGGCAAGAACGCTCGGCACTTGTTGCCGAAGTCCAGGAGAGTTGTTTTTTTTTTTTTGCATTTGGACGTCGGTGGAAAGAGTGCTCAGCACATGTTGCTGAAGTACAGGAGAGCTTTTTCTCGCATTTGGACGTCGGTGGCAAGAACGCTCGGCGAGAGGTGCTGAGGGTCAGGAGGCTTCGGTGCAGCTGTATTGTAACCGACGTTTCCAGTGCTACGGAGGTCGGATTGGGGTGTGTGACCCCATGCTTCGAAGCTATCTCGAAGATCTACAAGTTCTCTTCAAAAATGAGTTGGAGAATCATCCTTCTTCAAGGTCAAGATTGTCCCGCAACATCTTCGCCTTCACGAAGTTGAGAAGAGCTTTGCATGGCTCTAGGGGAGGTCCGTTCTTGCAAGCAAGTTTAAGGAGCATCTCTAGATGAGTTAGGCTCCGAAATCTTTCAGAAGAAGGCCGCTTGGGAGGCAAGTTTGAGGAGCAACTCTAGTGGAGAGTTGAGCTCCAAACTCGATGAGAAGAAGGCCGCTCAGGAGGTGAGCGGGAGGATCATAGTCAGGCTCTAGAAGAGAGCTGTTTGGGAGACAAGTTTGAGGAGCAACTCTAGGAGATAGTTGAGCTCCAAACTCGTTGAGAAGAAGGCCGCTCGGAAGGCGAGCGGAGCGAAGAGCTTGGCTCTAGGAGAGAGCAGTTTGGGAGACAAGTTTGAGAAGAAACTCTAGGGGAGAGTTGACCTCCGAACTCAATGAGGAGAAGGCCGCTCGGGAGGCGAGCGGAGCGAAGAGCTTGGCTTTAGGAGAGATCCGTTTGAGAGACAAGTTTAAGGAGCTACTCTAGAGGAGAGTAGTGCTCCAAACTCGTTGAGAAGAGGTCCGCTCTGGAGGCGAGCAGAGCGAAGAGCATCACTAGGCTCTAGGAGAGAGCCATTTAGGAGACAAGTTTGAAGAGCAACTCTAGGGGAGAGTTGTGCTCCGAACTCATTGAGAAGATGTCCGTTCTGGAGGCGAGCGGAGCGAAGAGCATCACTAGGCCCTAGGAGAGCCGTTTGGGAGACAAGTTCGAGGAGAACTCCATGAGAGAGTTATAGCTCTGAACTCGTTAAGAAGACGTCTGCTCGGGAGGCGAGCGGAGCGAAGAGCTTCACCAGGCTCTAGGAGAGAGCCGTTTGGGAGACAAGTTTGAGGAGCAACTCTAGGGGAGAGTTGAGCTCCGAACTTGTTGTTTAAAAGAGTTTCAACAGTTGTGGGAGCAATTTCGAATAGTGAGCTACTTCGTACTCGCTCGTTCGCAAGTAGCTAAAGCCACATCGAACCAAGTGTTGGACTCCGAACTTGTTGTTAAGAGAGTTAACGAGTTGTATGAGTAATTCTGAATGGTGAGCTTCCCCGCACTTGCTTGTTTGCAAGCAGCTAAAGTAATGTCGAACCAAGTGTTGGACTCCAAACTTGTTGTTAAGAGAGTTAACGAGTTGTAGAAGCAATTTCGAATGGTGAGATGCCTCGCACTTGCTTGTTTGCAAGCGGCTAAAGCAGCGTCGAACCAAATATTGGGCTCCGAACTTGTTGTTAAGAGAGTTAACGAGTTGTAGGAGCAATTCCGAATGGTGAGCTGCCCCGCACTTGCTTATTTGCAAGCGGCTAAAGCAACGTCGAACCAAGTATTGGACTCCAAACTCGTCTTTTGAGCTTAGTAAGTTGTGAGAGCAACCCTGTAGGACAAGCTGGACTTCGGACTTACCATTTAACTGGTCGTAGATGTGACCCACAGAGATAGAAATGAGGCAAATGCAATAATTTTTAATAGAAAAATACTAAGTTTTATTGAAACAAACTAAGTGGCCGCTTCAATAGGGTGAGCCATTATTATATGCTTTTGGCCGTGTTACAAGCATCGGCCTTATTGAAAACTGAACCTACTTCTACGTTAGGGTGAAGGCCTCTTGGGAGGAGTTTGATTCTCCCCCCATTGGACCTCCATGGATAAGGTGGAGGACGGCCCCAGGTTCGGAATCTCGGAACTCGACGGTCCTATCTGTTTGCTTGTAGGCTCCTCTGGGTGGAAGATCGGCCCCATTTTTTCGGACAAACTTGGCCAGGTGTCCCAGTTGTATGAGCTCTTCGATCTCCTCTTTGAGAGCCCGACAATCATCTGTGTCGTGGTCGTGGTCCCTATGAAAACGACACCACTTATCCATGTTTCTTTTCTTGTCAGGGGTATTCATTCTAGGGAAAGCGCGGAGTAGCCCTTCCTTGTACACCTCCATAAAAACTGCTGATATACTAGCATTGAGGGGGGTGAACTTCTCAAAACGAGGAGCTAGGCGGCGTTGGCCATTGTCGCCCCTCTGGAATTTTTAGGACCCTTCTTCGCTCGTATTCTTCCGTTTGTTCCCGGAAGATGATTACTCGAGAGTGGGGGGGTTGAGAGCCTCTTCCGCTCAGATGTACTTCTCACTCCTAAGCAAGATTTCTGAGAAGTCCCGAGGAGGCTTCTTGGAAAGGGATGCCTTGAGGTCGGCATTAGTAACGTTGTGTCCGAATGCCGCTGAGGCTACTGATTGGTTGAGGGAGGCAATAGACCGGGCTTCGGCGGTGAAGCACCGAACGTAATCTCTTAGGCGTTCACCATTTCTCTGACTGACCAAATATGCACTTGTTTTCTCGGCCCGGTGGCTACTCACGAAATGAGTAAGGAAGAGCCCTTCGAACTGATCGAAGGAGAAAATAGAGGTCAGGGCGAGTCGAGAGTACCATTCTCTCGCAGGCCCCTTCACCGTGGCAGGGAAAGTTTTGCAAATGAGCACATCCACTGCCTGGTGGATCATCATGAGAGTTTTAAAACTCTCGAAGTGGTCGGCGGGGTCCGAATCCTCGTTGTATGACTTAAAGTTAGGGGGCTTGAAGTTTTTCAGGACCGGGGCTTCTATGATGGTTCGGGAGAACAGAGGCCTGCTCGGACGAAAATTCCTCGCCCGTTGTTCCTCTTCTCTATCAAGTCGGCCAAGGTGTCTCTCCATCTCGTGGAGACGGCGGTAGACCGAGTCTTTCCTTCGGTCATATCTTACCGAGCCTCGAGACTCTTTCCCATGCGGAAGGGGACTGGGAGTGCAGTGGTGATGGCTTGGGACAGGTTGAGGACTACGCGCCCATTGCTCGTGGTTGGGAGCGATATTGAGGGCCCACAGAATGGCTTCTTGAAAATCCTGGAACTCCGACCTTGTGACTGGTGCCTCTCCAGCTTGGTGGTCCCTATGTGTGGCTCGGCTTACTGGAGTATGACTTCTCCGCCGGCGATGTGGAGGGGACTCTCTTCGCCTCTTCGGGGAGAAGATCTTCTGGTCCTCGGTCTGCGGGGGGTCCGAACTCTCGAGACCCCTGGGTGCTTAGGTTGATGGACTACCTTAAGGGCTCGCCATCCATTCAAGCGAGTTCGGAGGTCAACCCTTGGCGGTTAACAATCACTTGATGGAGATCCTGCTTGGGAGGGCTTTGAGAAGCCATAGAATCAGCTGGAGGATTGTGGATCACGACATGGTCATGAAGAGGATGTTGCTTTGGATGACTCCGACGAGAGCCCCTTGGGCAGCTCGCCGAGGCCCTGGAGGGGCCTGTTGAGGAGGAGGCTGTTGAGGAAGAACATCTTGAACTAGATGAGGAGGAGGAAGAAGAGGAGTGGCTCTTCGGCTGGAGACCGCTGCCTTCCCCTTCACTTTCGGATGCATAGTTTGTATCCACTTCCGCTGATGAAGTAAGGTTGGATTGCTTTTTTGTTTCCCACAGACGGTGCCAATCTGTTGCTGCAAATTTTGGTGTGGGAGCAAACAGATGAATTTGTGGATTCTTTTTGGAAACAATAAAGTAAACCTGTTGACCATCACCAATGTGTTGACTTGTTTCTCGCTGCTACCGCGAACCTGCACAAAGTTCGATACACCGGGATGGATCCCGATGACGAACCCTCCGACACTCTTGTCAGTAATCAGAAAGATTAAGAAAGAGCTTTAGGTAAAAAAGATTAATTGCCTTATTACGGTGGGGGTGAGAGGGATATTATAGTCACCTTAAGGACCCGTTTTGAGATAAGGATGTATCTCTACTTCTCGGTGTTTTTGGATAAGATGTAGAGTTTAAATCATTTCATGGAGATAACCATGAATTTGAAATACTCTTTATCCATCTGGGTTGGTTTGTAACAGATTGCTACCCATACCAAGTAGGAAAGATCCGTTTATGGTTTACTGCGCTTTGAAGAAAGACCCAGTTCCCATTTCAGACCCGTTTGTAGGTGAAATTACTGTTTTACCCCTGTGAGCTTTAAGATTCGTGTCTGATTTGAACGATCCCGATTTAATCCTATTTTTAGCCATATCAACAGTCAATCAATAAATGTTTTTATCCCAGTTATAACTCAATTCTGTGTATAATTAACTGTTAGACAATAAATTACTAAAATAACAATAACAAGTCACAGTATCTACATATAAATTTCAACCATAAACACAAATAATTGATGTTAATACATTGAGTAATGCTACACCCACTACCAATTTCACTACATTTTTTTCACTACCTTAGGTAACACACTCCAACAGGTGCTCCAATAGGTGAGAGAAGAGAGTAGATAAGGAAACTCTCCAATAGAGATAGAAGTGTGTCACCTAAGATAGTGAAGAGAATGGTAGTTAGATTGGTAGTTGATGTGGTTTGTTTTTGGGGTGTGGCAGCAACAGGTGAGTTCTTGTAATTTGTATAGTGGAAGGTGCGGTACTGGCTATATGTTCGGCCCTCAGCTGGGAACGACTCGGGAGTAGCAGGAGTGATGTGGAGGATGGATGCTCGGCTCAGATCTAGTAACTCGAATCGGATCTTTGGGGCTCGGCTCGGTCTTGTGTACCTGCACTCTGCCTAGAAACACCGGGAGAGATCCCGACGATAGGCCCTTCGACGATCTAGTCAGTCACTGGAAAGCAACTGGAGCTAGGGTTTTAGAGGAGAAAGATTGATTACCTTGCTAGTGGGGGAGAGGGCCTGGTATTTATAGGCAGAGTAAACGGGTCTGAGATCTTGTTTGGCCGGGTTTTGACCTGTTTGCTCGTGGGGCTGACGTGGCGGAAGTCCATGGGGCTTTGGGTTGATTTGATGCTCAGGGGAGAGCAAGTTTTAAGGGGATCTGGTGGCCCAAGAGGGGCCATATCATCTGACCTATATCAGGAGCCCCCCACTCCTAGAGGGCTGGGTAATCCAGCCGAGGATGAGTGATTTGACTCTGTAGGAAGAGCGGAGCGGTATGTACGGTGAGAATGTGGTTGTATCTTCCTGGAGAGGCCAGCAGAGTAGGATGAAGAGGATCTCTTTGAAGGTATGGGGGCATTGAGAGCCGAAGAGTAGGAGCTCACTTAGCCGAGCATCTAGGGTCGGGAAACGAGCCCCCATGATTGCTGGAAAGCTAGGGGATGTCGAGAGCCAAAGTGTAGGAGCTCGCTTATCCGAGCGTCGAAGGTCGGAAGACGAGCCCCCTATTTGTTGGAGAAGTTGGGGGACGTCGAGAGCCAAAGAGTGGGGGCTCGCTTAGCTGAGCACCTAGGGTCGGGAGATGAGCCCCCATGCTTGTTGGAAAAGCTATGGGACGTCGAGAGCCGAAGAGTAGGAGCTCATTTGGTTGAGCGTCGAGGATCGAGAGACGAGCCGCCTATTTGTTGGAGAAGCTGGGGGACGTCGAGAGCCGAAGAGTGGGGGACCCGCTTAGCCGAGCACCTAGGGTCGGGAGACGAGCCCCCATGCTTGTCGGAAATACTATTGGGACATCGAGAGCCGAAGAGTAGGGGCTCGCTTAGACAAGCATCGAGGGTCGGAAGACAAGCCCCCTATTTGTTGGAGAAGCTATGGGGACATCGAGAGCCAAAGAGTGGGGGCTCACTTAGCCGAGCGCCTAAGGTCGGGAGACGAGCCCCCATGCTTGTTGGAAAAGCTATGGGGATGTCGAGAGCCGAAGAGTAGGGGCTCGCTTAGCTGAGCGTCGAGGGTCGGAAGACGAGCCCCCCTGCTTGTAGTGAAAGCTAGGGGTGGCTCGAGGTCATTACCGAGCACCCTGCCCCCCCCCCCCCCCCATCCACCCTCACTTGTTGGAAAAGCTGGGGGTGGCTCAAGGTCACCACCGAGCACCGAGCTCCGAGCCCCAAGACTTGTTGGAAAAGCCTGGTGTGGCTCGCGGTGACATCCGAGCGTCGAGCCCCCAAAACTTGTTGGAGAAGCTTTGGTGTGGCTCGCGGTGACATCCGAGCGCCCAGCCTCAGCTTGTTGGAGAAGCTTGGTGTGGCTCGCGGTGACATCCGAGCGTCGAGCCCCAAACCTTGTAGGAGAAGCTTGGTGTGGCTCACGGTGACATCCGAGCATCGAGCTCCAAACCTTGTAGGAGAAGCTTGGTGTGGCTCACGGTGACATCCGAGCATCGAGCTCCAAACCTTGTAGGAGAAGCTTAGTGTGGCTTGCGGTGACATCCGAGCGTCGAGCTCCAAACCATGTAGGAGAAGCTTGGTGTGGCTCGCGGTGACATCCAAGCGTCGAGAGCCCCAAGATTTGTTGGAAAAGTCTTGGTGTGGCTCGCAGTGACAGTCGAGCTCCGAGCCCCAGGACTTATTGGAGAAGCCTGGTCTGGCTCGCGGTGACATCCGAGCACCGAGCCTCAAACCTCGTCGAAGAAGCTTAGCGTGGCTCGCGGTGACATCCGAGCGTCGGGCCCCAAACCTTGTAGGAGAAGCCTGGTATTGCTCGCGGTGACATCCGAGCGTCCCCCAAAACTTGTTGGAGAAGTCTGGTCTGGCTCGCGGTGACATCCGAGCATCGAGCTCCAAACCTTGTAGGAGAAGCTTGGTGTGGCTCGCAGTGACATCCGAGCATCGAGAGCCCCAAGATTTGTTGGAAAAGTTTTGGTGTGGCTTGCGGTGACAGCCAAGCTTCGAGCCGCAAGACTTGTTGGAAAAGCCTGGTCTGGCTCGCGGTGACATCCGAGCGCCGAGCCTTAAACCTCGTAGGAGAAGCTTGGTGTGGCTCGCGGTGATATCCGAGCGTCGGGCCCCAAACCTTGTAGGAGAAGTCTGGTGTGGCTCGCGGGGACATCCAAGCATCGAGCCCCCAAAACTTATTGGAGTGGCCTGGTCTGGCTCGCGGTGACATCCGAGAGCCAAGCCTAAGCTTGTTGGAGAAGTTTGGTGTGGCTCGCGGTGATATCCGAGCATCGAGCCCAAAACTTGTAGAAGAAGATTGGTGTGGTTCGCGGTGACATCCGAGCGTCGAGCCCGAAACCTTGTAAGAGAATCTTGGTGTGGCTCGTGGTGACATCCAAGCATCGAGAGCCCCAAGACTTGTTGGAAAAGTCTTGGTGTGGCTCGCGGTGATAGAGCTCCGAACCCCAAGACTTGTTGGAAACGCCTCGGTGTGGCTCGGACTTACCACCGAGTTTCAAGCCCCAAGACTTATTGGAAAAGTCTTGGTGTTGAAAAAGGTGTAGTACTCGAGTAGTTGGCCACGTGTTCTGAGCCGTTGTACCGGCTGATAGGGCTGAGGGTAAAGAGGTATTTTTACGCTCTAGGCTGACGTCATGGGCGTGAGAATTTCTGCGTTTCAGTCCTGGTGGCCATTAGATTTTGATGATCAAGATCCAACGGTCAGATCTTCTCACAGAATTCGAGGAGTCCCTTCCCCTATTATAAATCTCCCCCCCTCCCTTCATTTCTTCACCTTGCACTCAATCCCTAGACAACAGGAGTTTCTTTCATAGTTGTTGGCGACCATTTTTCGGTGATCTTCCCGTTTTCCGGTATATCAGGTTAGTATTTTTGTTTCGTAATGTCGCGCTCTCAGTCCGGCTCCGAGGCAAGCTCTTCAGGTCGTGCTGTGGAGGAAGTCCAGTCGACTTCGACATCTTGATCTCTTGGTGACTTTGAAGTGAAGGAAGAGGTTCAGTCGGATTTAGGATCGGGAGGCGAGAGTGTCGTGATTTATGACGTGCCCCCCTTACGAGTCCGTAGGCAGGAAGAGGAGCTTGTTGAGGAGGGTGAGCATGAGGAAGGAGGCCCCGAGGGAGAGGAGCTTGTTGAGGAGGGTGAGCATGTGGAAGGAGGCTCCGAGGAAGAGGAGCTTGTTAAGGAGGACGACCAGGAGGGATTCGAACAAGGAACCGAGGGAGGCAACGGTCGGGGGAAAGGGGAAGGAGGAACTGCGAGAGAGGTAGTGGAGGAAGAAGTAGATCTTCCACCTCTGCCCCCGTTATCGAGAAGAAGGCTGGCCCCCGTAGAAGAAAAAGAAAGTGGATTCGTCCCGATAGTCTGGGAGAGCCAGACAAATACGGACCCAAGCCTGGGTTCAAGTTTCCCCCTCTGTCCTATAAAAACCCAGGGTCGATCAGGATGTATCCCGATGACATGGAGGAGCTTCTTGCATTTATCTTATTGCTGCGGGACTCGGGTCGATCCATAATCAAGATGGACAACGTCCAGTGTGCTTTGAAGGCGGACTACCTGCCTATCTTAAGGGCATCCTACTTCATTCTAAAGTAATTCGATCTTCTGGTGCCGAACCCCAGAATTCATCCAACCACAGCGCTGGAGTCGAGCTTCTGCATGTTTCCCGAGGACGCCTTCATCTCGGGATTGAGGCTGCCGTTGCACCAGTTTTGTAACACCCCGAATTCCAAAATACAACTGAATTCGAGATTCCATAGGATCTTTACACTTCTTTCGTACAATTTTACAAGGAAATAAAAACTTTTTTTTATCAGAGTTACATTTACACTTGTACATTATCACAGCGGAAGCAATATTACAATAAATTACACGAAACAATATTTAACTCAATCTTGCGCAGCATGTATGCTTCAATTGTCAAGCATCTTTACCCTGCATATAAAACTGTGGACGCATCAGTTCATTCAACTAATGAAATATTATACACGGCCATCCTCTCTATGCCGGAAACAGTATAACGATTCTCATTTCTTAACAAACACACTTGTTACAAACAAAGCTAAAGGAACTATCCTATTGTTGTCGTGTTGTGAATGTGCACTTAGTCCTTAATGCAATTATTTATATTATATGACACTAATGCGCACTTGTTAGGATTCTATGCATCCCATACTACATAGGTCCGAGGGCATGCCCTTAATCGTTCTTCATCTTGTAGGGTTCAATCCCTCGCCATGACTTAATCTACTACTGTAACTACGGTAAGTATCCTAGATGTTTTCTGACCTACGAACTCATGTCTAGGCACCCTGGAGGGAATCCCAACGTACTGACACATGACTCATCATGCAGGCATCCTGTGGTAATTCAGCTCCTACCATAGACATGACACCACCCGCAGTCGTCAAACACCCCATGAGCGTCGCCACCGGGACGGTGCTCTGGAGCAGTATCCACGCCCTATCATGACTCATCATGGGACATCCTATGAATACTCTCACGCCGCCAATCCAATGGCCCTCATACTCAATGTTTTTCTCTTACTTTCCTCAAATCTCCACTATGCATCTAATCCTTAGTTTAATTGAATCATGAATAAAATCAATCTCTTAGAATGTAGCACTCCCATTATACTGGTCTTTATTTATTCAGTTTCATATGACCCAACCTTGGTCTTCTCATTTCAAAATATCATTTCACAATTCTTTCATTGCCGGTATAAGGCTTGACTATACCCTAATTCTCAATTTCAACTCATAATTACAATGTCATGCTCATAAGATCTTTTCATGATTAATCACAATTCATGTTTCAAAAGCATAGTATTCATGTATTCACATATTTCATAACTCATCACAATCAATAATTTAATGCATAGATACTTGAAAACTGAAATTCTTCAAACATGTCACATTCACTAGTTTATAAGCTCACATGATTCTATCTCAATCCATTCCAATTCCACAGTTCACATTTTCAATAAGTTTCACAATTCACACCCTTCAAATTTCTCATTACCAAAATCTCATTTTAAACCCTTTAAACAATCCATTCAATTTTCTTAAAGAAACAGTGTAAGTTAATAAATACAGTGTTCCTTTTGTAAAAATAGTCTCACTCACACAAAGCCTCAGGTTATAGAGATTCTCTCCCATAATACAGATATCATTTTGAACTTCAGGACAGTCGATTGATAACCCTGACCAGTCGGCTGTTCTGCGAATTTCTAAAGCTCGAGAATAATCAGTGAAGTCGACTGTCTCATATGGCCAGTCGGCTGTTCCGCTATTAAACTCAAAATGAAAACGTTCGGGGCAGTCGACTGTTACAATAGTCGGTCGACTGTTCCGTACAAAATTCGAACTATATTTTCCCTTTTTTTCCTTCTTACCAATCGACTGTTTCAATGTGATCGGTCGACTGTACTACTGGTTTTCCAATTCTCAAAAAAATGTTTTCAGTTCCTTTTTCTTCCCTTATTGAAACACAACTTTTCAGATTAAAACTACATTCAATTCCCCCGTAACCAACATTTTAAAGGTGTTTATCACTCTTTTAAGACATGTAATTCGCCATAGTTTGTGTTTTATGAATACCATTTCGACCTTTGAAACCAATACATAATTGTTCATAGCCAAAGATGTTTTCTCACACATAATTCACCACAATGATGTTTGCTTACAAAGCGATAACTAAGATATTTTTAGAGCACAAGGATCAATTTTACAAGTGAGCAAAACTTCTATTTTTATTAATTAATCTACACATGATGCATTCATTTATTTATATGCAAAAGGACATTCTTTATCATTTATTCAAGTTTCCACATGATGTATAAAGCATGGAAATTTTCATTACATCTATTAACAATCATTTCAATCGATTTGACTTTACACACTAGCATTTTTAATCAATCAACACACATTTCGAATTGACAATTTTTTTCTAATTAGAAAAAACATGTATTTCATTTCAACTAGTATTTAATAATAATAATTCAATCATCATTTCCTAGCAGGAGTTCTACTCTAGAAGTTATGAGAAACACCCACCTTTTGAAGAAAACAAATTAAGAAAATCCCATAGAGCCTCCTAGATTGCAAGCGAGTGCATTCTCCTCCTAGATTGCAATGCACGACTTCTCCTCCTTGCTCCTTGCTACAAACCGAGAGCACCAAGTGATGGATGGCCAGCCTCCAATGGGGGAAACACTCACACTCAACTCACAATAATATATATATCTCCTATGTAATTGTTCTCTCCTATCAATAGATTACTAATGTAAAGATACAAATAAATAGGAGGGGGTATTTATACTAATTCTAGGGTAGATTGGAGGGCTAGGATTCAATGTGTAACGCCCCGAATCCCAAATACACTGAATTCGAGATGTTCTACAGGATCTTTTCACTTTCTTTGAGTACAATTTTACAAGGAAGTTCCAATCTTTCTTTTTACATCAGAGTTACATCAATATTATACTTTTCTTTTGCACAGCGGAAGTAAATTACAACAATTAAACAAATATACAACAACATGGTAAAATCTTTATGCATCCATTCCTCTTACACATACAATTACCTGCATACAAACTGTGGGTACGTCAGTTTATTCAACCGACGATAATTATACATGGCCATCCTCTCTATGCCAGAAACAGTATAATGATTCTCATTTCTTACAAATCACAAACTTGTTCATAATAAGAATATAAATCAAAGGGAACTCTTAATGATGTCGTGTCGTGGTTGTGCACTTAATCCTTAATGCAATTATTTAATTTACATGACACTAATGCACACTTGTTCGGATTCTATGCATCCCATACTACATAGGGCCGAGGGCAAGCCTCTTAACCGTTCTTCATTTTTGTAGGGTTCAATCTCTCGCCATGACTTACTCTACTTCTGTAATTACAGTGAGTATCCTAGATGATTCTATGAGTACAAGCATGTATCCTGGCCCCTGGAGTAGAATTCCGCGCCATGTCTTGACTCATCAAGCATGCATTCTGCGGCAATTCAGCCTCCTCCCTGAACACAATCCTCTTGCAGTCACCAAAACATCCCACAAGCGTGACTAAAGTCCGATCATTCTGAGTTGTGCCCGCGCCATGTCTTGACTCATCAAGCATGCATTCTGCGGCTCACACACCCGCACCGTAAACCCTAGTTCTCATACTTATGTTTTTCTCTCACTTTCATCACCTCTTCACTAAGTACTAAATATTAGAATCATGAATAAAAATCAAAGCTCTAGAGTTAGCCTCTCCACCAAACCGGACTTATCATTTTATTTCAATACATGACCAATCTTGGTCTTTCAATTCTCATTTCATTTCATTCATTTCACTGCCGGGGGAGACTTAGCTACTCTTGGTTTCAATTTACAATTCACAACTTCCAATTGAGCACTTTCAGCTCGTAATTCATTTAGAGTCTCACAGACTTTCTCATCATGATCTTAGCCTTTCATGTTCATTTAATTCTCAATTCCCATTTATGATTCACTTTACATAAATCCACACAGTCATAAAAAGAGTTCATAGATTTCAATCATAAAGTTCACAACTTCCAACAGCAATAAATAAAATGAAATCTCATACATACTAAAGTCCACTCTGTACAGTCGACTTGGAAGGACACCAGTCGACTCATACAGTCAATACAGGTTCATCATAAATACTCGGGATAGTCGACTGCTGCACACAGTCAGTCGGCTGTCCCGCAACCTTTCATGTTCACAGTGTCATCCACATGACAGTCGACTGTTCATCCATCAGTCGTCTGTTCTGGGATTCTTTAATAGTACATTTCCATGTTCAGCTCAGTCGACTGGCTACACGCACTAAGTCGACTGGTCAGTTTCATAATTCAAAAACAGAGATTATCTTTCCAACCGTTCTCATATGCCCTTTCATCACAGCATACATACATTCATATTTTATAGACACCACACTCCTTACTTGTTCAGTAGCATGGTAGCATGGAATTTCAAATTACTAATATGTTCTTCTCTTAAGGAAAACACTTTAAACATGCACTCACACTATTCATAACTTTCTTATGAAGATGAAGATGTAAATCTCAAACCATTATACTAGGTTAACATAATGGAATATCTCATTTCATGGAATTGCCAAATATTCATACTTAAATCGATGCATCAGTCGGCTGAACACCTTGTCAGTCGACTGTACCGACAGTTCTTAGTTTTGTCAATCATCGCTAGTTCTTTTCATCCATTCACCTCCCTCCATCATATGTGTCATAGGAAAATTACAAACTTAGTAATCACACTATTACGTCTATTTGCATACATGTTTATCACCACATCATGAAAATAATTGTCTCGTACCAGTCGACTGGTTCATGCGACAGTCGACTATACTGACTCTTTGTTCTTATTATCATCAGCATGCTCAGGCAATTTCTAATACATTGCATTTACTTCTCATAACATGATAGAAATTTTAATAATCATGGTATAATTCCTACATTAGAAGTCCTGAGAAACACCCACCTTATTTGACGAAGTAAACGAAATCCAGCAAAAAGCTCCTTAGTGCAGTGAACGACTCCTCGCTCCTTGCTCCTTTGCTCCACACCGAAACCTTCAGATTACTACTCGGCCTCCACAGAAAAACTCCCACACACAACTCACAGAATGCCTCTCTAATAATAATAATTTTAGTGTAAAAGAGATAGGGATGAGATGGGGTATTTATACTAGAATATAAGGGGAATGGAGGGCTAAGATGCACTAGGGAGTTGGAAAATCAAGGGCTAAGATTTACTAGGAAGTTGTAAAACTACCCACACCTCATATGTAACCACCCATGATCTAAGCCCACTCACCCAACCGGCCAAGCTTGTGCCTTGTGCACGTGTACATTGAGTGCACGTGTACACACAAACCACTCTACAAAATTTGTACATCAAATACCCGGTAAAAAGAAAAGATGCTACACATTACAAGTTGTAGAAAATAATAATAGAGTTTAAATTCATGGGCTAAAATTAATTGGGCCAAAATAATTATTTTGTAGAAGAGATAAATAAATTAACACTTGGGCTTTTAGGGAAAAATCCTTTATAAAAACAATGCTCTTACTCATCATGTTGAAAATAATAGCTAAAATATTACACGTGCATACCACGTGCAACAAAATAAATAATCTTCGTTCATTAGGAAAATCAGGGTATTACATCACTCCCTCCTTAGAATAGTTCCGTCCCCGGAACTACAGTCAAGAGCGAGAAAACAGAAAATACAACACAACAACAAAACAAAAGATACAAAGATAAAAAGATACAATCAAGCAAAAAGCTCAGGATAGTCCTTCAACATCCTCTCCTCAGATTCCCAAGTAGCCTCTTCAACCAAGTGGTTTCTCCAGACTACTTTGACCATCGGTATCGTCTTATTCCTCAAGACTTTCTCCCTACGGTCAACAATCTCGACAGGAGTCTCGATGTAATTCAGGTCTAACTGCAAACCTTCCGGCACTTCAGGCAAATGATGACTCGGGTCTGGAATATAACCTCTCAGCATAGACACATGGAAGACATTGTGCACCTGAGACAACTCTTCCGGTAATTCAAGCCGGTAAGCAGTTTTCCCGATCCTTTTCAATATCTTATACGGGCCTATAAACCTTGGGGCTAACTTCCCGCCTTTGCCAAAACGAACCACACCTTTACTGGGTGATACCTTCAGGAAGACGAAGTCACCAACCTCAAACTCAAGGTCCCTTCTCCGGTTGTCTGCATAGCTTTTCTGCCTGCTCTGAGCTTCTACCAACCTTTTCCTGATCAGATCAATCTTCTCAGAAGTCAGCTGTACAAGCTCAGGACCAAACAACTGCCGCTCCCCAACTTCATACCAACAAACAGGAGTCCTGCACTTCCTGCCATACAAAGCTTCGTACGGCGCCATCCCGATGCTAGCCTGAAAACTGTTGTTGTTGGCAAATTTCACCAAAGGTAAATGCCTTTTCCAACTGCCTCCGAAGTCTAGTATACAACACCGAAGCATATCCTCAAGAATACGGTTGACTCTCTCGGTCTGCCCATTGGTTTGCAGATGAAAAGCAGTGCTGAAATCTGTCTTGGTACCCAAAGCTGTCTGAAGAATCCTCCAGAAATGCGAAGTAAACCGCGCATCTCGATCAGACACAATAGTTGAGGGAACACCATGAAGTCGGACAATCTCACCAACATACAACTCAGCCAACCTGTCCATCGAAGCAGTGAGTTTCATCGCCAAAAAGTGAGCGGACTTGGTCAGTCGATCGACTATAACCCAAATCGCATCATTGCCTTTAGAACTCTTAGGCAATCCCGTAATGAAATCCATACTGATGTTATCCCATTCCGGAATAGGTAACGGCTGTAATAGACCTCCGGGTCTCTGATTTTCGGCTTTGACCTGCTGACAAACCTCACACTTCGCAACAAAATCAGCCACATCCCGCTTCAAACCTGACCACCAGAAATGCTGTTTGATGTCTTTGTACATCTTAGTACTCCCAGGATGTACCGACAAAATAGTAGCATGCGCCTCCTGAAGAATACTCTCTTTCAGGTCCGCCTGATTTGGAACACATAGCCTATCTCCGAACCACAGCACTCCATCCCTGATTTGAAATCCGGGCAACCTGCCAGCACTAACCTGCTCCTTCATCTCCAAAATATCGGCATCAACCTCTTGACTTGCAATGATCCTTGCATTCAAAGTAGGCTGAAGCCTCAACTGATCCAAAGATGCTCCCAATCCTCGCAAGACAACTTCAATACCTGCTCGGTCCAACTCCTCAATCAAATGCCTCTGAGTTGTAATCAAACTGGCTAAACTGCTCTTGCGACTAAGTGCATCAGCAACAACATTAGCCTTTCCAGGATGATACTTGATCTCAGGTCGCATATCCTCGCGCACTTCCAACCATCTCCGCTGCCTCAGATTGAGATCCCTCTGCTGATATATATACTTCAAGCTTTTGTGGTTCGTGTACATATTCAACTTCTCACCGTACACGTAGTGCCTCCATTGCTTCAGGGCAAAGATAATCGCAGCCAACTCCAGATCATGAGTCGGATAATTTTTCTCATGTGGTCGTAGTTGCCTAGACCCATAAGCGATTACTTTTCCTTCTTGCATTAAGACACACCCAAGCCCACGATGTGAAGCATCGCTATAAACATCATACTCAACACCTGCTCTAGGCAAAGCCAAAATAGGTGCAGTAGTCAGCTTCTCTTTCAACTCCTGAAAGCTCGCCTCACATTGCTCAGTCCACTTGAAGCTCACATTCTTCTTGGTCAGTCCAGTAAGCGGTACAGCTATCTGAGCATAACCTTGAATGAATCTCCTGTAGTATCCATTCATCCCAAGAAAACTTCTGACTTCCTTCACTGTAGTAGGCCTAGCCCAATCTCTCACTGCCTCTATCTTCTGAGGGTCAGTTGCCACTCCCTCCTTAGAAAGGATGTGACATAGGAATGCCACTTCAGATTTCCAGAAATCACACTTGGATAACTTGGCGTACAACTTCTGCTCTTCCAGCTTCTGCAAAACTGCTGCCAGATGCTCGGTGTGCTCCTCCTCTGACTTGGAGTACACAAGAATATCGTCGATAAACACCACGACGAAAGAATCAATGAACGGCCTCAGAACTCTGTTCATCAAATCCATGAAGATTGCGGGGGCATTTGTCACTCCGAATGGCATAACTAAGAATTCGTAATGCCCATGCCGAGTTCTAAATGCAGTTTTGTGCACATCTTTAGCTTTCACTCGCACTTGGTGATACCCTGATCGAAGATCTATTTTGGAGAATACAGCTGCTCCTTGTAGACGATCGAACAAATCATCAATTCGAGGAATCAGATACTTATTCTGAACAGTGACCTTATTCAGCTCTCGGTAATCGATACGCATTCTCATCGATCCATCCTTCTTCTTTACCAAAAGCACTGGTGCTCCCCAAGGTGACGCACTAGGTTGAATAAAGCCTTTTCCCAATAGTTCCTCAATCTGCCGTTTCACCTCATCCTGTTCCACTGGAGCCATCCTATACGGTGCCTTAGAAATGGGTGCACTTTCCGGTTGAATAGTGATGCTGAACTCTACATCACGATGTGGAGGTAACCCAGGAAAATCTTCCAAGAACACAGTCGGATAGTCCCGAACCACAGGAATCCCTTGCAATTCCACAGGAGTCTCTTCCTTGCGGATAGTTGCCACCAGCTTAGGACATTTCTGCTTCCCTTGGAAAGTGACTTCAGGTCCACCTGGAGCCTTCACTGTTACGGCCTTGGTCTTACACTCGATGCTTGCACTGTACACCGACATCCAATCAATGCCAATGATAACATCGACTCCCAAGATAGTCAGCTCGATCAGATCAATGCCAAAGATTCGATCTCCAATCACGATCTCGCAATCAGCGTAATACCGATCAGTGGTCAAAGTTTCCCCTGATGGAGTAGCTACTGCTAAGATCTTGCCTGGAAAAGTCTTCGGTTCCACCCCCAACACTTTAGCAAATCTAGGAGACACAAAAGTATGAGAGGATCCAGTATCGAATAACACAACAGCTTTCTTTCCATTAAGATAGAGTTCTCCTGTTACATAATTCACACCATTACATAACAGTTCCACAATATAAACGGGAAGAAGAAATGACAAAAACCACACTAAACATCAGCCCTCGTACCAGAGATGACTTGATCTGCTTCCTCAGCATCAGCTTCCGTCAAAGCAAATACTCGCCCTGACTGGTACGGCCTCTTCCCAGTCTGCTGTATTGGCACATTGTGATTGCCAGCCCGTGGTTTGAGACATCGAGATTGGTAATGTCCCACTTCCCCACAGTTGTAACAGGTGACTGCAGAAGGTCTCCCCACATTGTTTCCAGGTCCTCCAGCTACACCAATAGCGTTTGCCCCTGTCGGTTTGAACCTCTGTGCAGATGGTTGTCCCTTGAAACTCCCCGATTATGCAGGCCTCTTCCCGAACTACCAGTTGTTCCTCTGGTGCTGAGCAACATGGAACTGCTCCATATCCGCCTCCGTCGCTGCCGCCCTCTTCACCAGCTTATCGAATCGCCTGATACCGAGGGGTATCATCTGGGATCTCAAGCTTGGCCTCAACCCATGCTCGAACTTCCGAGCCTTCTTCGCCTCATCCATCACCAGTTCTGGAGCATACCTGGAGAGCTGAGTAAACTTAGTCTCATACTCCCTCACTGACATGCTGCCTTGCTGAAGCGACAGAAATTCCATTGCCTTCTTCTCCTGAACATCGGAGGGGAAATAGTGGCTGCGGAATTCTTCCAGAAATTCCTCCCAGCCGAGCAACATGCCTCCCATAGTCCTCTTCACCGACTGCCACCAAACAGCCGCATCCTTCTCGAATTGCAAAGTCGCCAACTTGACCTTGCTGCCCTCCGGTGTCTCCAACACCTCGAAGATCGTCTCCACTTGCCGAATCCAGTTATCAGCCGCATCTGGGTCTGACTTTCCCTCGAACACAGGTGGTTTCATTCTCTTGAATGATTCCACCAGCTTAATTGCCTCAGGTACTGGATTCACTGGCCCTCTTCCTTGATTCATGGCCACTGCATTCAACGTCTGGTAAACCCCTGCAAGTTCGGTCTCCAGATCCAACCCCTCACCATTCCTAGCTCTTCTTCTCGACATATTCTGATGCAAAAGATCCATTAAATTCGAAGTATAAGACAAGAACTTAAATCAACTTGCATTTCATTGAATTCCAAAGTTTATACATCTGAATTAAAACATTTCTTAACATCAGAATGGAAGAAATAGAAGCTACAACAATCTAACTCCTACGGGTCCTCTTCGCTGCTCGAAGTTCTTCCCGCAGTTCATCCACTTCATCCTTCAGCACATCCGTCAGGTTCTTTCTCTTCTCAAGTTCCCAAACCCTATGACCTGAGACAGAAAAGTTGTCCTTTCGCTTCGCCAGTTGAGCTTCCAAAAATCCAACTCTCTCTTTCAGGGTCTCCACTTGCCTCTGAAGAGAAGCCACAGTGCCACTCAGAGCTGGTCCCTCTCCTTCATCGAAAGAAGAATCGTCAGATGAATCTGGAGGTGGGGTAATCTCTCGAGATTCAGGCCACTCCTCATCATCAGAATCTGCTTGCCCAGGGTGATACTCGTCCTCTGAATCAGCCTGTCCAGGATGGTACTCTTCCTCAATGATATGCCAGTCGTCGCCTCCAGCAGGGTCGAAGTGATCAGCCATCTTAGAATAGAGAGGAAGAAGCATAAATCATAGAGCAACACAAATGTAAGTCACTTACATTTAAATCTCCAAACTCAAACACACACTCTAATGTCCACATCTAGGGTGTCGTTCCTTATAAATTTGTACAAGTGTGGAAAGCGTAGAAAGCGTGGCTCTGATACCACTCTGTAACACCCCGAATCCCAAATACACTGAATTCGAGATGTTCTACAGGATCTTTTCACTTTCTTTGAGTACAATTTTACAAGGAAGTTCCAATCTTTCTTTTTACATCAGAGTTACATCAATATTATACTTTTCTTTTGCACAGCGGAAGTAAAATACAACAATTAAACAAATATACAACAACATGGTAAAATCTTTATGCATCCGTTCCTCTTACACATGCAATTACCTGCATACAAACTGTGGGTACGTCAGTTTATTCAACCGACGATAATTATACATGACCATCCTCTCTATGCCAGAAACAGTATAATGATTCTCAATTCTTACAAATCACAAACTTGTTCATAATAAGAATATAAATCAAAGGGAACTCTTAATGATGTCGTGTCGTGATTGTGCACTTAATCCTTAATGCAATTATTTAATTTACATGACACTAATGCACACTTGTTCGGATTCTATGCATCCCATACTACATAGGTCCGAGGGCAAGCCTCTTAACCGTTCTTCATTTTTGTAGGGTTCAATCCCTCGCCATGACTTACTCTACTTCTGTAATTACAGTGAGTATCCTAGATGATTCTATGAGTACAAGCATGTATCCTGGCCCCTGGAGTAGAATTCCGCGCCATGTCTTGACTCATCAAGCATGCATTCTGCGGCAATTCAGCCTCCTCCCTGAACACAATCCTCTTGCAGTCACCAAAACATCCCACAAGCGTGACTAAAGTCCGATCATTCTGAGTTGTGCCCGCGCCATGTCTTGACTCATCAAGCATGCATTCTGCGGCTCACACACCCGCACCGTAAACCCTAGTTCTCATACTTATGTTTTTCTCTCACTTTCATCACCTCTTCACTAAGTACTAAATATTAGAATCATGAATAAAAATCAAAGCTCTAGAGTTAGCCTCTCCACCAAACCGGACTTATCATTTTATTTCAATACATGACCAATCTTGGTCTTTCAATTCTCATTTCATTTCATTCATTTCACTGCCGGGGGAGACTTAGCTACTCTTGGTTTCAATTTACAATTCACAACTTCCAATTGAGCACTTTCAGCTCGTAATTCATTTAGAGTCTCACAGACTTTCTCATCATGATCTTAGCCTTTCATGTTCATTTAATTCTCAATTTCCATTTATGATTCACTTTACATAAATCCACACAGTCATAAAAAGAGTTCATAGATTTCAATCATAAAGTTCACAACTTCCAACAGCAATAAATAAAATGAAATCTCATACATACCAAGGTCCACTCTGTACAGTCGACTTGGAAGGACACCAGTCGACTCATACAGTCAATACAGGTTCATCATAAATACTCGGGATAGTTGACTGCTGCACACAGTCAGTCGGCTGTCCCGCAACCTTTCATGTTCACAGTGTCATCCACATGACAGTCGACTGTTCATCCATCAGTCGTCTGTTCTGGGATTCTTTAATAGTACATTTCCATGTTCAGCTCAGTCGACTGGCTACACGCACTAAGTCGACTGGTCAGTTTCATAATTCAAAAACAGAGATTATCTTTCCAACCGTTCTCATATGCCCTTTCATCACAGCATACATACATTCATATTTTATAGACACCACACTCCTTACTTGTTCAGTAGCATGGTAGCATGGAATTTCAAATTACTAATATGTTCTTCTCTTAAGGAAAACACTTTAAACATGCACTCACACTATTCATAACTTTCTTATGAAGATGAAGATGTAAATCTCAAACCATTATACTAGGTTAACATAATGGAATATCTCATTTCATGGAATTTCCAAATATTCATACTTAAATCGATGCATCAGTTGGCTGAACACCTTGTCAGTCGACTGCACCGACAGTTCTTAGTTTTGTCAATCATCGCTAGTTCTTTTCATCCATTCACCTCCCTGCATCATATGTGTCATAGGAAAATTACAAACTTAGTAATCACACTATTACGTCTATTTGCATACATGTTTATCACCACATCATGAAAATAATTGTCTCGTACCAGTCGACTGGTTCATGCGACAGTCGACTATACCGACTCTTTGTTCTTATTATCATCAGCATGCTCAGGCAATTTCTAATACATTGCATTTACTTCTCATAACATGATAGAAATTTTAATAATCATGGTATAATTCCTACATTAGAAGTCCTGAGAAACACCCACCTTATTTGACGAAGTAAACGAAATCCAGCAAAAAGCTCCTTAGTGCAGTGAACGACTCCTCGCTCCTTGCTCCTTTGCTCCACACCGAAACCTTCAGATTACTACTCGGCCTCCACAGAAAAACTCCCACACACAACTCACAGAATGCCTCTCTAATAATAATAATTTTAGTGTAAAAGAGATAGGGATGAGAGGGGGTATTTATACTAGAATATAAGGGGAATGGAGGGCTAAGATGCACTAGGGAGTTGGAAAATCAAGGGCTAAGATTTACTAGGAAGTTGTAAAACTACCCACACCTCATATGTAACCAACCATGATCTAAGCCCACTCACCCAACCGGCCAAGCTTGTGCCTTGTGCACGTGTACATTGAGTGCACGTGTACACACAAACCACTCTACAAAATTTGTACATCAAATACCCGGTAAAAAGAAAAGATGCTACACATTACAAGTTGTAGAAAATAATAATAGAGTTTAAATTCATGGGCTAAAATTAATTGGGCCAAAATAATTATTTTGTAGAAGAGATAAATAAATTAACACTTGGGCTTTTAGGGAAAAATCCTTTATAAAAACAATGCTCTTACTCATCATGTTGAAAATAATAGCTAAAATATTACACGTGCATACCACGTGCAACAAAATAAATAATCTTCGTTCATTAGGAAAATCAGGGTATTACACAATGAATGGTTATAGAATGAAGGGTAGGATAGAAGAGGAAGTTATAGAAACTACCCACACACTAAGTAACCACCCATGCATACTCACCCACACTCCCATCACTCCCATGCACAAACCGGCCCAAATAAAGTGTGCATTGCACACTACGTGTATGCACGTGCCACCTAGTCCCCTATTTAAAATTTTGTAAAATTTTAATTAATCAAATTGTTCACATTTTTTCTCTACATGACAAGTGTGGTCATTTAATTGATTAATTAAATTGGTGGGCTTCATAAATAGTGGGCTTAGGCTTGTGGGCCAAGACAACAAATTACAATTAATTAAAGTGGGCTAAAACAATTAATTAGTGTTTGAGGCTTTAGAATTTGGCTTTTATAAAAATAAAGGAAAGAAAAAATAATTGTTCATACTACCAAGAGAAATTTTGTATATAAAAATAGATAAATAATATATGCATGAAATTTGCACGTGCACAACACGTGAAAATCAATATCTTATTAGAATGAAAGTTTAGGGTATTACAAGTTTATTGAGAGGGTGTTGAGGTGGGGAGAGCTTAGTCCAATGCAATATGGCTCCAACTCGTGGAAACACCTGGTCTGCTTCATTCTGAAGTGCTAGGAGAAGGGGATCAAACCAAGGCTTACGTACTTCCATGCCATCCTAGGGATGAGCTCGCTCGGAGACATGGAGAGGACTTTTTACATCTCGCCGCGTCCTCACAAAAAGTGTGATGCAAGGTCACCCGGACTCCATTAAAGGATGAAAGGAGAAGTACTTTATCGTCCGGAGTGAGAAACCATGGAAAATTCCAACGGTTTGGAATTTCATTAGGCCGAACCATAAGCCCCCGAGACGTGGTGACTTGACGGATAAAGAGTGGGCAACTGTAGAGAAGATTGTGGAAGGGCATAGCATAGGGTGGCCGCGCGTCATGGAGTTGCATCTGGCCCGAGCCGGACTGAGCCCAGCCGACCCCAATATGTTTTTGTTTCTAATCTGTTTATCTTCTTGCCTTTGCGTTAACTTTTTTCTCCTTTTTTTCTTTTTCTTTGGGTAGAGATGTCCGCAAAGCAGCTCGACAACTGACAGGCCTTGGTGGCTATGGCCGCCAAGAAGAGGGCCGAACAGGAGAAGAAGGCTGCCTCGGTTGCAGGGCCCAATAAAGGGGCGGCCTCAGGGCCTTCGGAGCCACCCCCAAAGAGCACGAAGAAGCACCACCACTCGTCGAGGTCGACGAAGGAACCAGGGGTGAGCTCCGGTAGTAAGAAAGTGACCGCCGTCTTGGAGAAGGGGCTCCCGCCACTACGTCCCAATGTCGAGGAGATGGTGGGTAGGCAGGGCATGATGCCACATGCCCCGAACTGGGGGGTCAAGGCCGGTGATACCCTGACCGAGGGATCAGTGGCGCTGGAAGTGGTAGAGCATCTCGCCACGGAGCGGGATCGGATGACTCTGGCGTCAGAGATGTCCGAGACGGCCTACATGAGGTGGGCTCAGGCGCACATTTCGGTAAGTGTTTGGTATTCGCTTTATGCCTAGAATTTAGGAATTTTTCTAACTTGATCTTCCTCGGCCAGGCTTTGCTTCATGGGCAACACTTCCATAGGTGCCTGGAGAAGGAGGTCATTGTCGAGAGGAAGAATGCCGAGCGGCATTTTCGTGAGGCAACTCATCTGAAAGACGAGCTGACAGAGGCCCAGTCAGTCCGGGCAGTCTTTCAAGCTCAGATGGCCTCCCTACAAGACCATCACGCGCACGAGCTGGACCATTTTTGGGCTAAGGCCAAGACAGAGGCTGAGGAGCTGCAGAACACCTTGGCAAACACTGATCCTGGCTCAGGATGAAGCCTACGCCCAGGCCAAAGAGCACTTCTTGCAGCTCTACCCGGAGGCTCGGATCGACCACCTCCGCTACGGGTGGCGGCTTCCCGTGCATCTGCTGATGCCCGGCGATAGGGACAAGGAGGAGTTGGGGCCCTCGTTTGGAGGAGGCCGGGGGCGATCAGGCTGACAAAGAGGTGTCGTCCCCCTCTAAAAAGTAGTTTAGGAATTTTACTTATTCTTTTGACTTGTATTTGCCTCGTGCGGATTGGCCACTGCTTTTTGTAACCCAAATTTTTGAATTTATAAAAAAAAAGATTTTTGGACGATCCTCTTTGACTTGTAGTTTTTCGCAGGCTTCTTTAGTGACCCATTGTTTTTTCCCTCTTCTTGATAGACGCACGAGACCATTGGCGCCGACCTGTGTTCCGCAGAGGCCTTCCGGCTCTGAAATGAGCTGGGGTCCAAGGAGAGTGTGCTGACTCGCCATTGTAAGTAGGCTCTTGATCGAAAGGCTGCGGTAAACTATATTATGAATAAGTCTAAGGAGCTCAGTCTAGAAGCTGCTCGCCTGAAGAAGGCCACAGCCGACCAGGACTAGGGGAGTGTCGAGATGAACTGGTCAATCTCGGATGCCTCCACCAGGCGACCAGCTTCGGAGTCCTTTCTTCGTAAGGTCATCGTAGAGAAGGATTTGGAGATTCGGAGGTTGAAGCTTATGCTAGGCATGGGATATCATCGGCTCGGTCCATTCGAGGGAGCAAGTCATTCTGTATTGGGTCCTTCTCCAACCTTTTATCTAGAAACGGCACGGCCCACCGACGCATAGAGTTTCATTGCCGGGATGTCCTTACTAGCCGTACAGGTGGAGCATGCAGGGGCAGGTCTCGCTCCGGAGGGTTTGAGACAGGTGGCATCTGCCAAGAGGGTACCATGGGAAGCACTGAGTTCGATTTTTAAGCCGAGTGATTTGTAATCTCATTATTATATCGTGTGGCCGTTTGCGGCACTTCATAAGTAATGAAACTTTGATTTCTTAACTTTGATAATTTGTCAAGTGAGACTGGCAGGAGCGTAGCTCGAGGCCATCACCAAGTGTGGCCTTGCTTGAGATCAATGTCGAGCCCCCTTGTCGTTTTTAAAAAAGCTGGAATGAGTTTAGCTGTAAGTCATCGCCGAGTGTAAAGGTCGCAGGGCTTGAAAAAGCCGAGGCCTTGCTTGAGGTCGATGCCGAGCCCCCATACCTTAGGAGAAGCTGGCATGAGTGTTGCTGGAGGTCATCGCCGAGCGTAAAGATCGCAAGGCTTGAAAAAGCCAAGGCCTTGCTCGAGGTCGATGCCAATCCCCCATACCTTAGGAGAAGCTGGCATACGTGTAGCTGAAGGTCATCGCCGAGCGTAAAGATCGCAGTGCTTGAAAAAGCCAAGACCTTGCTCGAGGTCGATACCGAGCCCCCATACCTGTTCTAAGATAGGTAGTATGAGTGTAGCTGGAGGCCATTGCCGAGGGTAAAGGTCTCATGGCTTGAAAAAGTCGAGGCCTTGCTCGAGGTCGATGTCGAGCCCCCATACCTTAGGAGAAGCTGGCATGAGTGTAGCTGGAGGTCATCGCCGAGCGTAAAGGTTGCAGGGCTTGAAAAAGCCAAGGCCTTGCTCGAGATCGATGTCGAGCTCCCATACCTGTTCTCAGATAGGTAGTATGAGTGTAGCTCGAGGTCAATGCCGAGCCCCCATATCTTAGGAGAAGCTGACATGAGTGTAGCTAGAGGTCATCGCAGAGCATAAAGGTCACAGGGCTTGAAAAAGCCAAAGCCTTTCTCGAGGGCGATGCTGAGCCCCCATACTTGTTCTCAGATAGGTAGTATGAGTGTAGCTGGAGGTCATCGCCGAGCGTAAAGGTCGCAGGGCTTGAAAAAGCCAAGGCCTTGCTCAAGGTCGATGCCGAGCCCCCATACCTTAGGAGAAGCTTGGTGTGGCTTGCGGTGACATCCGAGCGTCGAGCCCCAAACCTTGTAGGAGAAGCTTGGTGTGGCTCGCGGTGACATCCGAGCGTTGAGCCCCAAACTTGTTTTTAAGAAAGCTGGCATGAGGCCAAGGGGGTAAATGATTACATCACATTGTCTTTACAAAACAAGGCACGAGGTGCCGATTACATTTTATTATTTACAGGGGTATCTATAAGGGCTAATCCTCCCCTTCGAAGAATTTGATAAGGTGCTCCACGTTCCAAGGTCTCTTCACAGCCTTGCCCTCCGGATCGGTGAGGCGGTATGTACCGAGAAGTACAACTTCAGAAATCTTGTATGGGCCTTCCCAGTTTGGAGCCACCTTCCTCTTTTGGTCAGGGTTAGATACCGCCAGCTTTCGGAGGACGAGCTTCGCTAGCTTGATTTTGGTGGGATGTACCCTTTTGTTGTACAACCTCTCGATCCTCTGCTAATATGTGCTCTTTCTGATGGCGGTTTTCCCCTGACCTCGTCTAGGAGGTCCAGATTGGCACGCAGTTGCGCTGGATTTCTTTCTTCATCAAAGGCCATGATTCGGGATGAAGAGAGCCCGATCTCGAAGGGAATTACTGCCTCCATGCCATAAGTCAGATTAAATGGCAACTCTCCCGTGGGGATCCTCTTTGTCGTTCGATGGTCCCAGAGAACGCTCTGCAATTCGTCGACCCATAATCCCTTGGAAGAATTATCAAGTAGTTTCTTCAGACCGTCAAGGATCTGGCGGTTCGCGTTCTCGGCCTGACCGTTCGACTGCGGGTGGCACACCGAAGAGAAGCGTTGCTGGATTCCGAGATCCTTGCAGAACTTTCTAAAATTCTTACCCGCAAACTGGGTCCCATTATCCGTGATGAGTATGTGCGGAATTCCGAACCGGTAGATGATGTGTTTTTCGAAGAATTGCTGAGTCTGCTGCTCGGTGATCGTTTCCAGGGGCTCGGCCTCGATCCAC
The DNA here is from genome assembly GCA_017893485.1 of Hemerocallis citrina. Lineage (NCBI taxonomy): Eukaryota > Viridiplantae > Streptophyta > Magnoliopsida > Asparagales > Asphodelaceae > Hemerocallis > Hemerocallis citrina. The sequence continues at coordinate 27,254 of JACEHZ010000172.1, forward strand.
TTTGTGAAGTAGTCGATCACTACTACCAGGAACTTTCTTTGGCCCGTTGCTTTCAAAAAGGGGCCTACCAGGTCCATCCCCCTACATAGCAAATAGGGTCAGACTGGCCAGGGAGCGGAGGTTTGCTTGTGGAACCCTTCTTATCGAGGAGAATCTTTGACAAGGACCAAAAAGTTCAGAGCCTTTCGGGCAAGCGATCGGCTTCCCATGTGGCACCCGCCAATTCCTTCGTGGAGCTCCTTGAGAGCATACTTGGCCTCGTCAGGGACTAAGCAGCGGAGGTAAGGTCTTCCATCCGTCGTTGTGTACGAGCGTTTGAAGAGGGTTTCGTTGATCACGGCAAACCTTTCCGAGCGAACCTTGATCTGCCTTGCTTCGGCTTGGTCTTGGGGGAGCTTTCCTTCAATCAGAAACTTTCAGATGGGAGTGGCCCAATCGTCCGACTGAGCTCCATCATCTATATAGAGGGTCTCGGGGAGGTCGATACTCGACTTCAGGAGCACTTCGATCAGAACGGTGCGGTCGAGGCCTTCATAGGACAAAGAGACTAACTTTGACAGGGCATCGGCCTGGGCGTTCTGCTCTTTTGGGATCCTTAAGACTGCAGAATCGTCAAAGGATGTCAAGAGCCGCTGGACCATGGCCAAATACCTGATCATCCGATCGTCACGGGTCTCGTTCTCTCTGGTGATCTGATTGACCACAAGCTGAGAGTCGCTGAAGGCCCTGATCTGTCTGGCGCCTTCCTTGTGTGCTAGGGTGAGCCCCGCGATCATAGCTTCATATTCTGCCTCGTTGTTAGAGGCCAAAAAGTTGAGGCGGAGGGAATATTAGAGAAGGAAGTTATCGGGTCCTCGCAAAATGATGTCCGCGCCACTCCCCGCTTTGCAGGAAGAGTTGTCGACGTAAACTTCCCACGTCTGGTTGGCCTCCCCACTTTTGAGTTGCTCAGAGATGGTGCATTCCGTGATTAATTCGGCGAGGTCCTGTCCCTTAATTGTTGTCCTTGGTTGATAGCTGATGTCGGATTGACTTAGCTCGATCGACCACTTGACCATGCGGCCGGAGCTCTCGGGCTTGTGGAGGACGGCCTTCAGAGGCTGGTCCGTAAGGACCTGAATCGAGTGTGCCTGGAAATAAGGGCGGAGCTTCCATGCGGCCATGACTAGGGCGTATGCCACCTTCTCCATTTTCGCATATCTGGTTTCGGCCGAGAGCATGACTTTGCTTACATAGTACAACAACTTTTGGACTTCGTCTTCTTCTCGAACGAGAACAGCACTGAGTACGCTCTTCGAGGCCGAAAGATAAAGCCAGAGAGGCTCGCCCGACTCGGGTTTGCTAAGGAGCGAAGGATTGGCGAGGTACTCTTTTAATTAGGCGAACGCTTCCTGCTGCTGAGTGCCCCATTTGAAGCCACCAGTTCCGCGCAGAGCCTTGATGAACCGGAGTTACTTCTCTCCGGACTTGGAGAGGAAACGGCCGATTGTCGCCAGTCTTTCCGTGAGCCTCTGGACTTCCTTGATGTTTCTCAGAGGGGCCATGTCAATTATGACCCGGATCTTCTCGGGGTTCACCTTGATGCCGCGCTGGCTGACAACGTACCCAAGAAATTTGCCTGAGGAGATGCCTAACTCACACTTGGCCAGATTGAGCCTCATATTGTGGGTCCGAAGGATGCCAAAGGCTTCTCCCAGGTCGGCGACGTGGTCCTGCCCATGTTGGCTTTTGAAGAGAATGTCGTCGACGTATACTTCCATGTTGCGACCGATCTGGTCCTTGAAGACTCGGTTGACGAGCCTCTGATAGGTAGCACCGTCGTTCTTCAGCTCGAAGGGCATAACCCGGTAGTAGTAAAGACCTTGGTCGGCGACGAAGGATGTCTTGACTATATCAGGGGGAACATCTAGATCTGATTGTAGCCCGAGAAGGCATCCATGAAGGACATGAGCTCGTGACCCGACGTTGCGTCGATCAGAGCGTCGATGCTGGAGAGAGAGAAAGGATCTTTGGGGCACGCCTTGTTGAGATCCGTAAAGTCTATGCAGATCCTCCAGCTCCTACTGGCCTTTCTCACCATCACGACATTCGCCAGCCACTCGGGATAGCTGACCTCTTAAATAAACCGGGCAGACAACAGTTTGTCCACCTTCACCTTGACAGCTTTGCTTCCTCTCCGGGGCAAACTTACGCCGCTTCTGGACGATCGATTTCGAGCCCGGGGTCACGCTCAGTCTGTGCATGTCGGATGGCTTCCAAGAGAAGAGGTCGACGTTGCAGCAAATGCAGTTGATTAGGTTGGACTTCAGGTTGGGCGCGAGGGAGCAGCTACGTGGAACCACTTTGACTTGTCTTCTGTCTCGAACGAGACTTCTTCCAGTTCGTCCGCAGGTTCAAGCTCTGGTTGGCTCCTTTCGGGTTGCAGTTCGACGGCATCCAGGGGAAACACACCGCCTCTGATCGCCGTCTTATAGCACGATCATGCAGCCTCTTGGTTCCCCCGAACGACCCCGACACCCGACTTAGTAGGAAACTTCAGTTTCAGGTGGTAGGTTGAGGGAAAAGCCTGGAGGGAGCAGAGCCCTGGTCGGCCGAGAATAGTGTTGTACGCTGCTTTGTTCACAACCATGAAGTTCATCGACTCGGTCTGTCTGAGGGGGGTCGTGCCGGCAGTATCATCCAGGGTCACGATCCCCTCTATCGGCACTGGGACGCCGGAGAACTCGTGAAGGGTGTACCCGGCTGGTTTCAGCTTATCTCGGGGGAGCTTAAGGTTCTCGAACGCTTCTAGGAAGAGGATGCTCACCGAGCTCCGTTGTCCATGAGGATCCGACGGACTTCGTAGTTCGCCATGACGAGGTTGATGACGAGCACATTACAGTGCAGGAGCTAGACCCCCTCCAGGTCTTCCCTCGAGAAGGAGACAGGGAGCTGCTGGACCTGGGGGGAAGGAAGGTCTCGGACGGCATTTACCTCTCGGACGAATACCTTACGGGAAGTATTAGAATCCCCTCCCATAGGCCCCCCATGGACGCAGTGTAGAATGGCTTGGCCTCCGGTCTCTTCGGACTCCGGATCCCGCTTGGGACGTTGTTTGGATGCGCGAGGAGGAGAAGGCCTTCGGTTCCTCGTATCCCTTCGGTCCTGTGCATTTTCCCAGGTGAATTCTCGGAGGTACCCTCATTGGATGAGGGCCTCGATTTCGTCCTTAAGGGCCTGACAGTAGTCGGTGTCGTGCCCTTGTCCCAGTGGAAGCGGCAGTAGAACCGCTGGTCCCATTTCTTGTTGCTGGTTGGTCGAGGGGGCATCCGGACGAGGCCCTTGTCCTCGATCTCTAAGAGGATGGCCGACACATTTTGTGTTAGTGGCGTGTATCTCTCAAAATGCAGGGCCGGAGGGACCCTATTCATGCCGGTCCCGTCTTTCGGAACCTTCTTGGCTGGCTCTGTCTCATCGGCCTTGCGCTTCCCCTTCCTCAGGACCTCTTTGGCACCCTCGAAATTCAGGGCTTCCTCTGCCCGAATGTACTTCTTGACCCGATTGAGCAGGTCAGGAAAGTCGAGGGGAGGCTTCTTGGCTAAGAATGCCTTCAGCTGGCCGTATCGGACGTTGTATCGGAATGCCGCCGAGGCGACCCCAGCGTCGAAGGAGGAGACAGACTTGCCTCTGTGGTGAACCTCTGGACGAACTGGCAGAGTGACTCCCCTTCCTTCTGTCAGAGGTCCTGTAGGGATGCGCTTGTCTTCTCGGCCTTCCTGTTAGTCACGAAGTGGGCAAGAAAGTTGTCCTCCAGCTGATCGAACGAGTAGATTAAGCCGGGGACGAGCTTAGAGAACCATTCCCGAGTCGGAACTCCGGAGGGTGGCGGGGAAGGCACGACATAGGAGGGGATCCGAAGCGCTGTGAATCATCATGAGGGTCTTGAACCCCATCTATGTGATCAGCTGGGTCACCCTCGCCATCGTAGGTCTCGAACTGAGGAGGCCGAAAGTTCCTGTGTCACGCCCCGCTTCCCACTATACGGAAATACAGGCACGCAACTGAGGCCCAGCGAATGATATACATCATCCATAAGCTGTACAATTATAAGCTGAACAAGATCTTTATAACACAATCAAGCAGTCAAATATAATAATCACATGAGCTGAAAATAGAATAACCATCATTTGGATAATACATCAACATCGGGTCAAGATGCCCGGGAGTACAAGGTACCAGAATTAAAATAATATGATAAGCAGTTCGCTATAACAACTAGATAAAATAGCTACTGAAAGAAAACAACATGAAGTAGTAAGGAAGCAGCAACGATCGTGTAAAGAGTCTGCTCGTCGGGTCCATCAATACCTGTATAATTATTAACTCAAAGAAAAATAGAAAAGTTCCCGTTAGAGGAAGTTTCGGGCAGCAAGTAGCAACAAGCAGTAAAAGAGGTAATATAACAAGATATAACATGGAAGAAACAAGAAGTAGAAGTACAAATACAATATGGAAGTAAGCAAGGAACTGGGACAATATGATCATGTAAGTAATAACGGTAACTAGTGTATTCTAGACTTTAAGATATAAGTAATTGATAACCTAGGCTCAGTTAATCGATAATTATGTAATCAAGGATCGAGAGTCATGTAATCAAGGGTCATGTAATCAAGAATCATGTAATCAAGAATCAAGAGTCATGTAACGAAGAGTCATGTAATCAAGAATCATGCTTAGTGAAAATCTCGGGTTTATCTGTTTTATTAACTTATCTAATGCACACAATTCTGTGTCCCATACCACAAGTTCGGTGCATATCAATCATGTGACGTTTAGACTTAAGTAGTGAATTCTATAGGATTATGTACTCGGGTCTTCCAGTGATAGTATCAAGACATGTAGTCATGAATCATGTAATCAAGAATTATGTAATCAAGAATTGTGTAATCAAGAATCAAGAATCAAGAATCACTATTTCGGGAAACACGGGCCCCCTTCCGAGTATACTCCCCTATATTGTCCATTACTAAGCCGTACCCTTATAACCCCGGCTTATTATTCTTTTATAATTAATTAGGAACATGCAGTTGGTACGACTAGTGGAACGGTGTAATCAAATAGTTTAGTCAAGGAAAATATCAAGGGCAGTAATCATGGACATGAGACGTAAAACGAGTACATGTAACGAGAGTAGTTATTATAGAATTATCAAGTGGTATAAAATACATTCTATCAATCTATTATATCTATACAAGTTATTATTACAAGAACAATAATACATTCAGTTCATTAAATATGAAAAATAACGGGTTTATATGCAAAACCGTAGAGATGAATTTTTAGACAACTTGACATATCTGCATTCAAATTCACTTTCCCGTTGTTACAGAAAAGCAAATCCGATTCCATTAGAGATTCTAGAAAGTAGACTCTCTTTCGGTTCCAACGCATATTCACAAGATACATTCTAAAGACAGTAGCTATGCGTACAAATTCATTCTTCGCTGGTTTCGATGTTTCGTGCGCATTCTGGAAATTCGGAGTCACAATACTAAAACTGCGATATCTCACAATCTATACATCGGATTGAGAAACTGTAGGATGTTTCGGATATCTAGACTTGAAGGGCTACGATTTTCATGTAGAAAGTTTTTCGATCCAGTGTCGGGAACATGGTCAAATTCTCAGTACGAGAGACCGGTTAGTGATCCAGTGTAGGTTCAGAAATTCACAATATGACAGTATTAATATCTCACAATCTATACATCTGATTGAGAAACCGTAAGATGTTCTGGATTCGGGACTCGATAGGCTACGATTTCCACATAGAAAATCTTCAATCTAGTATCGGGAACATGGTCGACTTCTTAGTGCAAGGTCAAAAAATTTTAGAGATAGTAAGGTTGAATATTCGATATTCGATAACACGATTCGAAATGTGTTAACGGTTCAGTCTTGAGTTAATATAGCATGAAACAAGTGACTAGAATGGATTTTGATAATAAAATATAATAATAACTAGACTACTTGCCACGAGTCCAAGGAAAATACTTGTACGAGAACAAAAATAGTGTACAAGGTACTTGCCTTATAACGTGACGATTTCGGTGGTGGTGTTAACCACGGAAAGAAGAAGCGACATTGGCAACGGACAGCGGCACAATGGCGGTAAGAATGGTGGCAAGATGGTAGCGAGCAAGCAATGGTAGCAACGGTGAGCGACGACAACAACAAGGTGGCGCGGCGTCGGGTTGTTTTTCGGGGTTCACGGGATCGTAGAAGCGAAGTCGTTGGCTCGAAGGTGAAAGGTGAAGTGGAACTTGGGTGTTGCTTGAGCTCTCGGGTGTGAAGAAGGCAGAGGAAGAGAAGGAGGGAAAATGAAGAATGGGATGTAGATAAGAGAAGAGAAAGAGGTGGGAGGTTCTGCATGTGTGTGTGTGTGTATATATAGAAAGGAAGGGATAGGAGGGGTGTAGAAAAATCAAACATATGTGTGGAAAAAATGAGAAGTTAGGCGTAGAATTAGGCAGGATTAGGATTAGGATTAGGATTAGGATTAGTATTAGGATTAGGATTAATCGGGGTTTAAAATTTGTATTTAAACTCCGATCGAAAAATCACAAAATTATAGAATTGATCAGAAAAATATTCTGACTTTAGATAAAGAGTCCAAAGAGAAAAATAAAACTGATCTGAAAATTGAAGTACAAAAATTTACATAATAAAATACGTGCAATTGGAACAGGGAGTTACATCCTGGGTATCTCTGCTTGTAAGATTGGAGCGGAGAAAGGAGGTCGGGTCGGCCTATGACCCTGAGCCGGCCTCGGGACGCCCTCGCCAAAATGGTCGAGGCGGTTCTCCATTTCCTGTAGGCGTCGCAGGACGTCCTCATCCCGTTCTAGCGAGCGGGTTAAGCCGCGAGACTCGCTGGCTCCGGCATCCGACGGCGAGTGAGAGCGGTGGAGTGTCTTGTTCCCAGGGGTCCTTAAGATGGCCTCCAGGATCTCGTTCCAAAAATTTTGGAACTCACAGTGTGTGACCGCAGCTTGTCCAGCCGGGTCACGTTGGGGTGGTGGCCTTTGGCCTGTGCGGCTGAGCTCTAGCTCTCGCTCTCGAGGTTGGTGCCTGAGATGGTTCAGGGCCGAGTTGGAAGCGGCCCCTCCTCTAGTTCGACTGGCTTGCCGATTCTCGATGACCCGACGTAGGTCGGTCGCGACTGAGCGAGAAGTGCCCAGCCCGGGTTCGCCGTTGACCCTCAGATGGTTGGATCCCTGGGTATCGGCATGGCTGTCCTGGGGAGGAGGGTCTGGACGACGTCCAGAAGTGACGGCTCTTCGGGCCCTGGGGGCCATGTGAGAGCTCGGATTGAGGGGATGACGTTCCTGGCCGGGGTCGGACTGAAGTCAATACCGAGGTTTTTCACAGACAACGCCAACCTGATGCGGTTTGTTTTTGGGGTGTAGTTGCAACAGGTGAGTTCTTGTAATTTGTATAGTGGAAGGTGCGGTATTGGTTATATGTTCGACCCTCGGTTGGGAACGACTCGGGAGTAGTAGGAGTGAGGTGGAGAACGGATGCTCGGCTCGGATCCAGTAACTCGGATCGGATCTTCAGGGCTCGGCTCGGTCTTGTGTACTTGCACTCTGCCTAGAAAACCGAGAGAAATCCCGGCGACAGACCCTCCGACAATCTAGTCAGTCACTGGAAAGCAACATGAGCTAGGGTTTTGGAGGAGAAAGATTGATTACCTTGCCAGTGGGGGAGGGGGGTTGGTATTTATAGGCAGAGTAAACGGGTCTGAGATCCTGCTGGGCCGGGTTTGGACCCGTTTGGTCGTGGGCCTGATGTGGCGGAAGCCCATGAGGCTCTGGGTTGATTTGATGATCAGAGGAGAGCGGGTTTTGAGGAGATCTAGTAGCCCAGGAGGGACCACGTCATCTGACTCATATGAGTAGTGGATAAAGCATTACTCTAATACATTTGAGGTATAAGATTGATATTAACAAAAACAGAATGGGTACCTTTGGTATAAAGACTCATGTAGTAGCTATACCTAGTAAAAGCATATGTATGATCACGATAAGTTGAATTTTTTTTTTTTGATGAAAACGGATAGAGTCTCGCGACTCCAGCCACACCGAAAATATATATATAAGCCAAAAGTTTACAGACAGTACACTGTTTTACAAGAAGTAAAACTAACAAAAGGAGAACAATAACAAGCGGGTAAAATTCTAAAGTATGCACAAGAATTAAAAGAGCCAGTAATAAGAACGGGACGATGCTGGCTGACAACACCGGAAGCATCCGAGGAAGCAGGCGAAGCTGATAGCAAGCTGAAAAGGGAAGACATCAATCGACGCTCGGGCCTGATACGACACCTAACTGATATGGAGACCAAATGTGAATAAAAAAGAGGGGCAGCATAGCATCTGCGAAACCTCACCGCCCAGGTTCGATCCCTACACAAGGAGTTGCAAAAGAAAAACAGACGCAAAGGGGAGTACTACCAGCAATTACCAACACAACAGTGTCGAAATCAACCAGGCAAATAAGCTGCGCTGACACAGCCACAGCACGATTGCAAAGCAGCTTTAAAACAAGAGAGTCAATACAACACAATGTAGTTCAGAGATGCTCTAAAAAATACCCTCAGCCATAACCAGAATAGAAAGCCATACAAGCTAAAGAAGATCAGTCACATAGAGATCAGAGTAGAACAATAATCACAACCAAAAACAGGTCCGAAGATAACCAGATCAAACGCAGCACAGACAAGGCCCCAAAGCGCCTCTCAAGCAGAGAAACAAAACATAAAGTTAATATATCACATAGAGATCAGAGAAGTATCCAAAGAACCCATCTGCCAACATCATCATAACATATAGACATACCAAAAGAGAATAAAAGAGAGGGAAGAAGACGATAAGCTACCAACAGAGCCAAAACCCAGAGCATCCAAAAGTTGGTGTATCTGAAACACCAAGGCAAAAGACAAAGAAGCCAGCAGCTCCCCTTGGGGGAGATCAGACCTGCGAGAAAAAGAGGGAGCAGAAAATAAGAGTTAAGCACTTAAGAAATATAAAACTGGGGAAATAAAGCTTGAAGGTTGCAAAGACAACAAACAGAGTCGTTTAATCTTTGATAATCAAGAGAAGCTCTGACTTTGGAGCTCGAGCCTGAGGCCCAGAGCTTAAACAGAAATAAAAATTCATCAATCAATGCCACAGAAGAAGAGTAGCGATGCTGGAACAACCTCTTGTTCCTTTCCTTCCAAATGATCCAAATGATGATTTGAACCGACAAGATCCACACACTACGAAACAAGGCGTTCGACGGCTTTGAGGACCAACAAGAAGTTAAAGTAGGAGGGATCGATCCAGTTTCCCAGGCTAGAGTGCAGATCTTCCACAAAGGGAGAATGACGGGGCACTGAACAAAAAGATGATTAACATCTTCCGAGTGCTGAACGCAAAGCGGGCAAAGCTGCCTCCAAGCTAAATTCCTTTTGTTAAGCACTTCAGCGGTGAGTAATTTGTTATAATACGCCAACCACGAAGTGATCTTCACCTTAAGGGGAGCGGCAAAGCCCCAGAAAAAATTAGCTACCGGCGATTGAACGCCCTTAGAGTTAAGAAAACAATAAAAAAATTTAACTGAAAAAGAACCGGTTAAAGACCAGCACCAAGCAATACCCTCAATAGTCCTCCATTCGGAGTTATTGAGGTGAGCGATGAGATCATTAAAATCATCTGAGAGGGAGGGGGGAGGTCAATCGCGAAGGGTATGATCCAATGTCGAGTATCGTCTATCAAAGTGAAGGACTCTGCAACAGATGCAGACGGATCAGCAGCCAGCCGAAATAAAGAAGGATACGCAGAGGAGAGTTTGATGTTACCAATCCATAGATCCGTCTAAAATTTAGCTCTAGACCCGTCAGCGCAGGTGCGAGAGATACCACAATGAAAAGCGGCTGATGCCTTCCAGACACCTTTCCAGAAAGGGGAAGCGAGACGATTAACTACCAAGGGGAACTCCCACCAAAAATAGGAAAGGGACCGATAATCCTTGATGCACCGAATCCAAGGTAAGTGATTGAAATTATGAAGGCGCCACAACCTTTTACCTAAAAGGGCGATGTTATGGTTTCTGAGATCCAAAACACCAAGTCCTCCTTCCGCTTTGGAAGTGCAAATCATTTTCCAATGGCAAAGGTGGGATCCTGGTTTAAAAGAGGAAGACCCAGTCCAGAAAAAGTTACTTCTGATTTGATCTATCCTCTTGATCACTCAGGAGGGGATATAGTAGAAAGACATCAAATAAAGAGGCATGGCAGAGAGCACCGAATTAATAAGGATCAATCTGCCCCCTCGGGATAGAACTTTACCAGACCACAGACCACACATTGAGCCTGGCTTCCACTTTATCAATAAGCGGAAACCAGTCAGATCTATGCAACTTGCCCCATCGAGGGGGGATGCCTAAGTAAGAGATCGGAAAGGAAGCAATGGTACAATTAAAGAAATTGGAGACCTCAACCTGGCGGTTGGACGTTCCTCCCAGCCAGAGGACCGAGGATTTTTGGAAATTAATAGATAGTCCCGAGGCCGATTCGAAACAGTAAAGGAGTAGTTTAAGATTACGAAGGGAATGGGCATTTGGTTTAGTGAAAATAATAGTGCCATCTGCATATTGCAGGTTAAGCACCCCCTCGAAGTGGGGAGAATGGCCGAGACCCTCGATCATTTGCGAGTTCCAAGCATGCCTAAGGAGCTTGCTAAAAACGTTGGCTACGAGGGAAAAGAGAAGAGAGGAGAGGGGGTCTCCTTGACGGAGGCCACATTTAATTTTGATCTTGTGACCTTCCGAACCGTTGATAAAGATCGAAGAGGTACCTGAGTACAAGCTAGATTTAATCCATGCAATCCATTTGGGACCAAACCCACGGTAGATAAGGATGTCAAGAAGAAAGTCCCAATTAACGTTATCGTACGCTTTTTGAAAGTCCAGTTTGAGAAGAATGCCTTCCGACTGAGATCTATGACAATGTGAGATGATCTCCTGAGCCGAAGCGACACTATCAAGAATAAAACGATCCTTGATGAATCCCGATTGGGCTGAATCGATCAAAGGAGAGATGATCGCACTCAGCCTAGCAGAAAGGACTTTCATTATGATTTTGAAAGAGGTATTGATCAAGCTGATAGGCCTGAAATTGGTCAACAAGTGCGCTCCCGCTAGCTTGGGGATAAGCACAATGTGTGCATAATTGATGCGGTCAAAAGAAAAGCAACCCTGATGAAGGTCTTGAAACATTTTGAAAAGATCTTCCTTAAGCCAATCCCAAAATTTTTGGAAAAAGAAGGCAGGAAAATCGTCGGGCCCCAGCGCCGAATCGCTTTTTAAAGCAAAAACAGCCGATTTAATTTCTTCCAGAGAGAAAGGGGCCTCGAGCAAAGAAAGATCGTGATATTGGTTACCGTAAAGTTGGAACCAATCGAGCTCAATAGAGCGATGTTTCGGCGATCTAATAAGGTTTTTATAAAAAGAAAGGAATTCCCGGTGGATATCCCCATCTCAGGTAAGATCCACCCCTTGAACGGATATAGAAGAGATACGATTGCATCGTTGCCTATGGGAGGCAAAGTTGTGAAAGAAAGCCGTATTGGCATCTCCCTCTTTCATCCAATTAACCCGAGCTCTTTGAGCCCATTTGATATGGTCTTGATGGAGGATCTCGGCGTAATCTTGCTTGCAAGATCGACGTTCCAATCGAAATGATTCTGGCAAGGGACCCAACTCTTCCATCTTATCGATGGACTCGATGGATTGAAGAAGGAAGTTTTTGAGGAAGTTAGTGTTGCATTGTCTCTCGGAGCGCCAGATTATGCAGCCATGCTTGATAGCATGGAGTTTAAGAAGGATGTTACCCAGCCCGGATGAACCGGTGACTGAAGCAAGACATTCCACCACCAGACTGACGAAAAGCTGGTCTTGTAACCAGAGCTTTTCAAAACGAAATTTGTGCTGATGATTGAAATGAAAGTTGGAATAGAGAACGATCGGGACATGATCAGAAGAGGGGTTGGGGAGAGCTTGGGAGAAAGATCGTTGGAAACGGGAAACCCAGGTTTGCGAGACCAGGAATCGGTCAAGTTTGGCAAAAGTCGGGGGATTACGTTGGTTGGACCAGGTGAAGGACCTACCAGATGTAGGTAATTCGATTAATTGCAAATCACGTATGCAGTCATTGAAGATGCAAGATTGGGAATTAGAGAGGCTCAGGTTAGACCTTTCGGAAACAAAACGAGTGACGTTGAAATCACCGCAAAAGACGCAGAGATCGCTGGAGAAACTATGTAGCGAAAGAAATTCGTTCCAGAATGAGGGCCTCCTCTCAGAAGAGGAGGGTCCATACACCGATATCACGGTGAGTGGACAATTGAAGGTCGTCCATTGAAGTTGGATGGTAAGAAAGAAGTTAAGACGTTGCACCGCGATAAGCGAGAAACTCGTTTCTTTGAAACCAAAAAGGATCCCTCCCCTCGAACCTATAGCGTCAAGTTAGATCCACTTGGAGATCGTGGATCCACCTAAGGCTCTCAAGGTTGAAAGGGAGGATGACTCTAATTTGGATTCTTGGATGGCGATAAGGTCGCAACGAGAAGAAGAAATTAAATCAAAGATCGTTCGTTTTTTAGACGGGCAATTAAGACCACGGATGTTCCAAGATACACTAATCATGAGAATGAAGGTGCTCCAGGACTCTAAGACGTTCCCGCCTCCTAAGGGAAAGAAGGCGAGGGGAGTCGGATGGGTCGATCGGGAATCCCAAGTCATGCGCAAAGGCAGCAAGTTCGCTATTAGAGAGCGAATCAAAAATGGGGCAGTAAATAGAACCTAACTGATTATGGGGAATCAGGGGTAAGTGAGACGACGGTGGAGACTGCCTGGAGCTTTTGGCCGGGCTGAATCTATCAGAAGAGCTAAGCGCATCGGAGGCCAGAATTTTTTTAGCCTTAAGACGCGCACTAGACCTGATAAATCGATGAGGCACCCGTAAGGGTTGCTCGATCCCAGAGTCGGGGCACCCTTCCTCCTGAAAGGGAGAGGAGGGTGAAGGCAAGGCGCCCGAGGGTGAAGAAATATTAGAGTCGAGAAGAGACTTAAAAGGCCCCGTGGGATCAGAGGAGAGGCGACCAGAAGAGTTGATGAGAGTAGGGGAGAGGCCTCCAAAATACCCCGGGCCTTCGTCGCAAGTGATGGAGAAATCCAACCGCGGAACGAAGGCCCGAAAGGGCTAACCCTAATACTGGGTAAAGAATGGATCGGACCAGTAAATGCATGACACAGGAATCCCGAATGAAAGAGCTTAAAGAAACATTCCGCAACTAAGTAAAACACCATAGGGGAAAACTTAGAGACAGAGAAAGAGAATACATGTTTGGCCTGGCACCCACGAGAGAGCTCCGCTTCCTCTTCTAACAGAAGGGGATCCTGGTCCATCCAAGCAGCATCTTTTTGGGACGACGACGGCTTGAGTTTGAAGGAAGAGAAAGCTGGATCAGACTTCCTCGGAGTGGGGAAATGCGCAATTTGTTGGAATCGCTCCCAGTCCGACGCAAAATTTTGATTGACTTCCCAAGTAGGCCATTGAGATGAAGGCTCCTTACTCTTAGCAGAAGGGGGGATTCCTCCACCGCAATAGAGGAAGAATGCAGATCTGGCAGCGGGACCTTAGGGGGAAGAGGAGGGGCAGCCGCAGGAGGCAGGGAAGCCGGCACCGGAGCCGAAGATGCTCCCTTCGCAGCTTGAATCTCCGGGTTGATCCAGACTAGGTTGGGGGCCTTAGTCGGCGAAATCTTCGGATTGGAGGGAGAGACTGCAGGCCTGCGGTGGAAAGAAAACTTGCTGCGGGCAGCACTCAAACTACCCACTTTCATCGTAGAACTCTTGCCCTTAGAAGAAGAAGCACCACCAGGGTGAAAAGTGGAAGAAAGGTCAGAGCCAAAGGCCGGCACAGCAGAGCCGGGGCGGGGAAGAGGAGGGAACTCACTAGCAGTAATAGGATCGTGGTAATGAACCGAAACAGTGAAAGAAGATATACCATCAGATAAACAGAACGCCTCTATACGAATAGGACGGTTGGGGCATCAAAATAGAGCCTCGACCTGCAGACTGCTAGAGGCCAGCCTCACCTTAGAAGAAATGCTCACTATATCACCGATACACTTGGCCATATCTCCTACTAATCGGAGCGAGTCACAAAAAGGAGGAAGACCAACAAGGAAAACTTTAGAGTCTGAGGTAATAAGGCCCTGCGACGGGAGAGGGATCGGCACCCATTGTCGAACAGAGAGCGAGATGCCACCGATGGCAAGGGACGGGTTCGCAATAAGATCTTCCAGAATATTTGGAGAAGGACAACGGATCACCATGTCGCCGTTAGAACTATTGTAGAGAACCCAATCCCAATCTTTGATGTTACAGAAATTGCTGAGAAAGGAATTCAGAGTGAAGAAGGGCACAGCGCCTCCAATGAAGGAGATGGCTCCATAGGTGCCAAAAAACTTCAAACGATCCGTCAGCTCAGCTTTTGAGAGGAAAAATTGGGTGACGACCTGCTTGGCGATACGGTTGGAAGGATCCGAGGAGACAGGAGGAGAGGAATGGGGGCTATCGGTGATACGACGGTCCGGAGGAGGGGTGGGAAGCAGCAGAGAGTTGGAAGACGAGGGCTGCTTCTGAGATATAGAAGTTTTAGAGGTAGGCAACTTACTACGAAGCGCAGAGAGATCCACCGCGCCAAGTACTTCATCTGAAATAGGCGCTCCCCTTGGGAGCCCTAGGATCTTTTGGAGAGCGAAACATCGATGCTTAGTGATGTGGTTTGTTTCTGGGAGACGTGTGGATGCACCAGGTGTGAGTTCGGACTCGATTTGTATTGAAGTAGAAAGCTGCTCGTCTGACGACCCTTGGAGTAACCTGGTGGCTCCTGCGACTGGCTCGAAGTGTGGTGTATGCTTCGGCTCGGATCAGAGGGTTCGGATCCGAGGTCTCGTGTACCTGCAGACGGTCCTGAAACACCGGGGTTTATCCCGGTGGCGGACCCTCCGACGATCTAGTCAGTCTCTGTGAGAGAGTAGCAATAACTAGGTGAATTTAAGTGGCAAAAGATTGATTACCTCAAAAGGTGGGTGAGGATCTAGTATTTACAAAGAATTCCAACCGGGTTTGGATCCGCTTGGGGGCCGGGTCTGGACCCGAAAGCCCGTGGGCCTGACGTGGCGGAAGGCCCAGGGGGTTTAGGGCTGACGTGGCATTACCAGGAGTGGTATAGGGCTGACGCGGCATAGTCCCTGGTGGTATTCGGAGCTGACGTGGCAGATCATGGGGCTTCTGTGCTTCCGGGAGGATCTGGTGGCCCAGGCTGTGTCAGGTCATCCTCATCCTATACCAGGAGGGGCGGATGGCCCGGAGGGCTGTCGTGGATCAGAGGCCGAGGGCCATCGTCGCTCCTCGGATACGAGGAGACTGGATCTGTGGGGGTGAACCTGAGGTTCGGCGCCGACCCTGCGGTGGCTCGGAGCCGAACTAGACTGCTGTTTCTTCTATCTTTGAGTGAAAGTTGTACTGGGCCCTGGTGGGGCCCCCAGCCATTTTTACCCTACCACACTTAGCAAGACTAGATTTAAGGCAGAAAATGCATTTCATTTTGTTAGGGCAATAGAGTTTGAGATGGTCGTGCTGTAAACAACGGAAACAGACCAGCAGGTGGCGAAGAGAATGAGAGGAAGAATGAGGAGAAAGAGATAGAGAAGGTAAGGCAGCAGGGCGGGAAGAAGCAGACAAAGAGACAAACGGAAGCTTCGCGAGGATGGGCCTTAACGAAGCCGAAACCGCAGGCCCATAATTGGACCGAGGCTTGGAGGGTAAAGAAAGGTAGGCTGAAACTTTTTTTTTCTTTTTCACGACTTCCACCCACGATAAATCCATGGGCCACAACTGAGATGGCCCACAAACAAAAAGTTTACTCAGAGAGGGAGGAAGTGAAAGGAGTAGGACCCTGGGTACAACCAAGGGGTGGGGGCGCCGATACGCCTATACGCCGGCGGGGAGAGAGAGAGGGGGAGGAGGCGAGGGATTATGTGTCGGCAAGGGTGATGGCGAGTCGTTGTTTCTTCCTGAGAAGAGTACCCTGGTGCTCGACCTAACCTCGAGACGACGAGGGATTATGAGTCGACAAGGGTGATGGCAAGCCGGTGTTTCTTCCTGAGAAGAAGGCCCTGGTGCTCGACCGAACCTCGAGATGACGAGGGATTACGTGTCGGCAAGGGTGATGGCGAGCCGTTGTTTCTTCCTGAGAAGAGTACCCTGGTGCTCGACCGAACCTCGAGATGACGAGGGATTATGTGTCGGCAAGGGTGATGGCAAGCCGGTGTATCTTCCTGAGAAGAAGGTCCTGGTGCTCGACCAAACCTCGAGATGACGAGGGATTATGTGTCGGCAAGGGTGATGGCGAGTTGGTGTTCCTTCCTGAGAAGGTTTGAGCAGTGTGGTCCGTCGCCTTTGCGGAGTATTGAAGGCGCTTCCGGGATCCGTGCGATGTTCCAATTTTCTAGGGGCATTAATCGGGACCTGAAGCCCAGGGTGCAGGCGATGGTGGCTTTCCTGCCACCCGGGAACAATTTGGGGTTTTCGGCTGTCGAGGCCGTATGCCCCAAGTTGTTCACGGGTGAGAGGGGGGCCAACCGAACCCTGTAGTCTTAAATCTTTAAAAAGAAACTTTTTTTGCCGAGCGCTTCATCCGACCCGACCCCTGTGTCTGGCTACCAGCCTGGCACTGGATGACGTCAGCAGCCCACGTTTTGAGGACGTGGCGCGGTTTTCCAGGCGGCCGCTACACGTCAATTGGTGAACAGTAATTGCAGATATCGAGGAGCCGTTTTTGTCCTCTATAAATGTTCCCCCCTCTCCCCCTATTGTTCACTTCTTACTCGCTTCTTTCTTTCAAAAAATCTCCAATCACTTCAGCGCTCGTCCCTGCTGTTTGCTGTACCAGGCTCGTTCTTCCGAAGCGATCCCCGGTTTGTTGGTAAGTTTGTTTAGTTTAGGCACAGATGGATAGGGCTCAGTCTGGCTCGTCCGCGTCGACGTCTGGGGGGGGCGTGAAACCCGCCTCCAAATCGATTTCGTGGGAGGAGTCTGATCTCGAGGGGGTGTCTGTAGGCAAGGATCAGCCAGTGTATGATGTGAAGCCGCTACGGTCTCGGAGGCTTTTTGTTGTGGAGAGTAGCGATTCGGAGGAGGGGGGCGGTAGTTCCGCCGAAGTCCAGATTCTGGGGTCGGTTCCTGAAGAGGAGGGTGGCCCCAAAGGGGGTGAAGCCGAAGGGGTCCCGATAGGAGGTCAGGGCGTGGGCTCGAGTTCCATGCCGACCGGTCTGGGGCGATTGTCTACCCCCTCGCCGGAACGGACCAAGAAGAAGAAGAGGGCTCCGAAGAAGAAGGGGTCGAGGATTGGGGGCCCTAGCCAGGCACCTGTACAGCCTAAGGCATTCCGTTGTTATCCTGACGATCTTTCTGATAAGGAGGTGTTTGGGGTCCAACCGTCGTCGCCGAGCCGGAAGAGGGTGATAATGGACACACTTCCGACCGTTCTGGAGGCAGGTAACTTGGAGGCTTTACGGCTGGCGTACCACATAGGGTCCAGTTACGAGCTCATGTTGTCGAGCTCCACTCTTCGACCGACCGATCCCCTGCCGGATTGGTATTGCATCTTCCCCGTGGATGCCTTTATCTCCGGCCTTAGGCTGCCAGTTTACCCGTTTGTTCGCGAGGTGCTGAACTGGGCGTCCTTGGCACCGATGCAGTATGGGCCCAATTCTTGGAAGCACATCATCTGCTTCGTGTTGATGTGCGAGGAGCAGGGGGTACCCCTACGGCTGAATGTCTTCTGAGCGATGTTGATGATCAGCTCGTCGGCTGAGGGTGTCTACTACATTTCGCCTCGGGGAAAGGGGAAGGTTGTCCACGGTCATCCAGACTCCATCAAGCATTGGAAGGAGAAATATCTGGTGATCCGGAGTGAGGAACCTTGGGATATTCCCACTCGGTGGAACCACTCCAAGCCGAGCTATAAAGCGCCGAGGCCGAGGGACCTGACGGCCGAGGAGTGGGGGTTTGTTGAGCGCCTCCGTCTGTCGTATAGTATTAACTGGGCGAAGGTGACCGAGGATCACTTGGCGAGCGTCGGACTGAGCCCGGCCGATCTATGTATGTAGTTGTTTCTTTCTTTTGGCTTTGTTGTTCCTCTGTGCTCATTGTCCTTACTGGATCTTTTTGCAGGTATGGATCCTGAGTCGCTCAAGGAGAAGAGGCTCTCCATAAAGAAGGAGGAGGCCGAGAAGAAGATGGGGGTGATGAAGACGAGGGGGTCGTCCCAGGTGGTTTCCGAGGCCCCTGTTCAGCCGAGGGTCAAAAGGATTCGTTCGGAGACGGTCAAGGATGCTGCGGTTCAGGGCGGCCCGGACCAGGGCAAGGTCATCGATCTTGATAAGGGAAAAGGTCCTCTAGTGGATCCGGAGGTAGAGGAGAGGCTTCGGCGACCGTGGGTGCCGGATTGGTCGATCTGTGAGGGAGACTGCCTGACCCGAGGGCGGCAAGCCGTTAAGATGGCGAGTAAGTTGGCGACCCCCCGGGATCGTTCGGAGATGAAGACCGAGACCCTGGATGAGGCGTATACTCGCCTCGCACAGGCCAATGTGCTGGTAAGTCTATCAATCTCTCTCGTCCCGTAATTATGTTGTAAAGGGGGCTTCCTTAGTTTGTGCTCGGTGACTGTAGGCGACCGTGCAGGGGGGCCACGTGAGGGGCCTTTACGAGGCCGCTTTGAAGCGGGAGCGCGACCGGGCGGACAAGGCCGAGCAAGAGACGAAGGAGCTGAAGATAGAGCTCGAAGGTTCTCAGAGGAGGGAGCAAGAGGTGAGGACGGCCTTCGACAAGGAGAAAGAGGAATGGGCGAAGAAGATGGCGGCTCAGGAGAAGGGGTTTGCCAAGGAGAGGGAAGAGCTAACAAAGACGGGTTAGCTCCTGGTGATCAAGGTTCAAGACGAGTGTTATGCTAAGGCCCTTAGCCACGTGAGGCACTTCTACCCGACCCTTGACCTATCCAATTTTGAGTATGACATGGAGGTTGAGGGGACACCGAAGACCTCTGGCGAAGAAGGGCCTGTTCTTGACCCGTCTGCCGACCCCCCTGTGGGCCCGTCTGCTGACCCCCACGTGGACCCGCCTGCTGATGTCGAGGTCGAAAAATAAGTTGTATAATCTTTGTCTTTCTATTTCCTTCTCTCGATTGTATTTGCCTCCCGCGGACTGGCCACCGCATTTTTGTAAGAAGCGACTCAATTTATAAAAAAGGATTTTTGACCGGCCAAGTGTTTCCGACCCTCCTCGTTTATGTGTGTTGAGTTGGCTGATTTCCTTGTAGGTTGCGGCTCCTCTTCCCTAGGTGGACCCCCGTCGTTCCGACGTGGCGTGGCTTCGGAGCAAAGTTGAGGCCCTAGAGTCCACGTTGGTTCGCTACCGGAAAGGGACTCGTGATACGGATGCAGCCTTTAACTATTATTGGAATAAGTCCGAGGCCTTAAGTGAGGAGGCGAGCCGGCTGAGGAGGGCGATGGCGGACCGAGACCTCGGAGGTGTCGGACTTGGACATACCATGTCGAACGCCTCGGTACAGAGGCCCTCTTCTGATAGGCTACTTCGTGATGTCATAGTGGAGAAGGAGATGGAGATACACCGCTACAAGACGATGCTGGGTGTCTCGACATCTTCCTCCACGGGTCGGCGAGCAGAGGGGGTCCCCTCTGCACTGCTGCTGCTAGAGCGTATGCGACCAGTGGATGCCCAGAGCTCCGTGGCTGGAGTGTCGACCGTGGCTGAGCCTAAGGATCGTCATGACGAGGAGAGGGCTCCTAGCCGCTCGGTCGGAGTGGTCCCGCCCTTCGCTGGGCCCGAGGGGCCCTAAGATGGTGGCTTCCGTTAGCTGGAGATGAGTGGAGTGGTCTTGTAACGGTCTTTGTTCGTTTTCTCATAACAAAATAAAGGAGTATGAATAAAGAATCCTTTTCCTCTTTTGTTCTTGTTTAGAAGTGTGGTAAATGACGGTGGAGGCGTGGTTCGGCTCCGTCGATCCGTGAGGGATCAACGCGGGGCCTTAGGAAGAGTCCTGGGCCTAAAACTGGATCGGACCTAACGAGACATTGGGGATAATACCGGAGTGAGAACTCGGATGCCGATCCCGTTGTTTGGTGTTTAAGTCGGATCTACCGATTTATGTGGAGTTTTGACAAAAAGAGATTTCTTTCATACTAGATAGGGAGGGTCGCCGAAGCCGCCCTTTACACATGAAAGCTTACAAAAGATCTTATACACATTATCCAGGTTAGAACCTATGCTCGCTCTTCCAGGAATTTCATTAGGTGCTAGGCGTTCCAGGGTCGGCTGATGGGCCGGCCGTCCATATCCGCCAGTCGGTACGTACCAGGGCGTACAGCCTCAACTACACGGTATGGGCCTTCCCAGTTGGGGGCCTATTTCCTCTTCTTGGTGGGATCAGAGACGGATAGTTTTCGTAGCACGAGGTCTCCCGTCTTGATGTTAGTGGGGCGGACTTTCTTGTTGTAAAACTTCTCGATCCGTTGTTGGTAGATGCTTCTTCGGATTGAGGATTTCTCTCTGACTTCGGTGACGAGGTCCAGGTTGGCCCTTAAGCCTGATGAATTGTCAGCTTCGTCGAAGGCCATGATACGGGGAGAAGGCAGGCCGACCTCGATGGGGATGACCGCCTCCGTCCCGTAGGTCAAGGCGAACGACATTTCTCCTGTGGGGAACCTCTTGGTGGTTCGGTATGCCCATAGCACACTAGGCAGTTCTTCGACCCAGAGCCCTTTGGGGGAACTGTCGAGGCGCTTCTTGAGGCCGTCGAGGATTTGCCTGTTCGCATTCTCCGCTTGGCCGTTGGATTGAGGGTGGCAAATAGCGGAGAAGCGTTGCTGGATACCGATGTCCGCGCAGAAAGTTTGGAAGTTCTGACCCTGGAACTGGGTTCCGTTGTCTGTAACGAGGATCCGGGGAATGCCGAACCGGCAAATGATGCTCTTCCAAAAGAATTGTTGTACTTGCTGCTCGGTGATGCTGGACAGTGGCTCGGCTTCGAGCCACTTGGTGAAGTAGTCGATGGCGACTATCAGGAATTTCTTTTGCCCTACTGCTGGGGGGAAGGGCCCCACAAGGTCCATCCCCCACATGGCGAACGGCGTGGGGCTCGTCAGGGATCGGAGATTGGCTTGAGGAAGCCTTTTGAGAGGGGAGAACCTTTGGCAGGGGCCGCACCTTTTGACCAAGTCTTGTGAGTCCTGGAGCATGGTCGGCCAGTAGTATCCCTAATTCAGGGCCTTCCGAGCAAGTGTCCTGCTCCCTATGTGGCATCCGCCGATCCCCTCGTGTAGGTCTTTGAGGACGTAGCTGGCCTCGCCGCTGGTGAGACAGCGGAGGTATGGTTTGCCGTCGGCCAAGGTGTATGAGCGTTTGAAGAGGATGTCATCAATCATGACAAATCTTTCAGCTCGGACCCTAACTCGTCTGGCCTCGATCCTGTCTTCAGGGAGCTCGGCATTAATTAAGAATCTTCGGATAGGAGTGGTCCAGTCGCCTGGGTTGGTACCATCTTGCACACACATCGCCTCCGGCTCTGGGTCATTGATACTTGGCTTTAGGAGGATTTCTATGAGCACCGTCCGATCGAGACCTTCGAAGGAGGAAGAGGCGAGTTTGGATAATGCGTCTGCTTGAGCGTTCTGTTCCCTGGGGACTCTGGTAACCGTGGCGCAGCTAAAGGATGCCAGGAGTCGTCGGACTGCCGCCAAATATCTCATCATGCGATCATCGCAGGCTTCGTATTCTCCGGTAATCTGATTGACTACGAGCTGAGAATCGCTGAAGGCCCGGATTTGCTTGGCTCCGGTACGGTGGGCGAGGGTCAATCCGGCGATCATGGCCTCGTACTCTGCCTCGTTGTTGGAGGCCGGAAAGTTGAGGCGGAGGGAGTATTGAAGTAGGAATTGGTCGGGGCCACGAAGGATGATGCCTGCCCCACTCCCCGTTTTGCATGATGAGCCGTCGACAAAGATCTCCCAGGTCGGATCCGGATCCTCGATGCTGGGCTGTTCGGAGACGGTGCACTCAGTTATAAATTCGGCGAGGGCCTGTCCTTTAATGGCCACCCTCGGCTAATAGCTGATGTCGAACTGACTCAGCTCAATTGACCACTTGACTAAGCGGCCGGAGTTTTCGGGTTTGTGAAGGACCGTCTTCAGTGGCTGGTCGGTCAGTACTTGGACGGAGTGGGCCTGGAAGTAAGGACGAAGCTTCCGGGATGCCATGACTAAGGCATAGGCCACCTTCTCTATTTTTGCGTACCTCGTCTCGGCTGGAAGTAGTACTTTGCTCACATAATACAATGGTCTTTGAACCCCTTCCTCTTTTCGGACGAGGACAGCGCTGAGGGCGCTATCCGGGGCTGATAGGTAGAGCCACAGTGGTTCGCCTGGCTCGGGTTTGCTGAGGAGAGGTGGGTTGGCGAGATATTTCTTCAGTTGTTCGAAGGCTTCTTGTTGATGGGTGCCCCACTCGAAGCTCCCTTTTCCGCGTAAGGCCTTGAAGAAGGGGAGGGACTTCTCCCCCGATTTGGAGAGAAAACAGCCGATCGCCGCCAACCGCCCTGTGAGCCTCTGAACCTCTTTGACATTCCGAGGGGGGGACATGTCCATAATGGCTTGGATCTTCTCGGGGTTTGCCTCAATGCCGCGTTGGCTGACGATGAATCCCAGGAATTTTCCAGTGGAGACGCCGAAGGCGCATTTAGCTGGGTTGAGTCTCATGTTGTGATGTCGGAGGACACCAAAGGCTTCTTCGAGGTCGGCGACGTGGTCCGGCCCCGCCTGGCTTTTGACGAGCATGTCGTCGACGTAGACTTCCACGTTGCGGCCGATCAGGTCTTTGAAGATTCTGTTGACGAGCCGCTGGTACGTGGCTCCGGCGTTTTTCAGCCCGAAGGGCATAACGCGGTAGCAATAAAGACCCTGGTCGGTGACGAACGAGGTTTTGGAGATGTCTGGGAGAAACATCCGGATCTGATTGTACCCCGAGAATGCGTCCATGAAGGATAGTAGCTCATGCCCCGAGGTTGCGTCGATTAAAGCGTCGATGCGGGGGAGGGGAAAGGATCTTTCGGACATGCTTTATTAAGATCCGTGAAGTCGATGCAGATCCGCCAGCCCCCTGTTGCCTTCTTCACCATGACGACATTGGCCAACCACTCGGGGTAGCTGACCTCCTGAATGAATCGAGCGGACAAGAGCTTGTCCACTTCTGTCTTCACAATTTGTTGTCTCTCCGGGGCGACTTTGCGCCTCTTTTGGACGACCGGCTTAGAGTCAGGGACGACGCTCAGCCGATGCATGATCAAGTCTTCGGAGATCCCGGGCATGTCGGAAGGCTTCCACGCGAAGAGATCAACGTTGCGACGGACGCAGGCGATGATGCCTGGCTTCAAGTCCTCAGAGAGCGAGCGGCTCACCCGGAACCACTTCGATTTATCCTCGGCGTTGAACAGGACCTCCTCAAGTTCGTCGACAGGCTCGGGAGCTGGACCGTCCCTCTCGGGTTCGAGTTCAACGGCCTCAGGGGGAATACGCCTCCTCCGACGGTGGTCATGTAGCACGACCGTGCTGCTTCTTGACTACCTCGGACGATGCCGACCCCTTGGGGGGTGGGAAATTTGAGTTTCAGATGGTAAGACGAAGGCACCGCTTGTAGGGAGCACAGCCCGGGTCGGCCGAAAATGGCATTGTAAGCCGTCTTGATGTCGACAACCATGAAATCCATGGACTCGGTCCTTTTGACAGGAGCTGATCCTGCGGTAACGTCGAGGGTAACAATCCCTTCTATACCGACTGGGACGCCGGAGAACCCATGCAAGGTGTATCCGGCCAGCTTGAGCTTGCCTCTAGATAACTTGAGATTCTCGAAGGTTTCGAGAAAGAGAATATTTACCGAGCTGCCGTTGTCGACGAGGATTCGGCGAACCTCACAATTAGCCATGTGGAGGCTAATGACGAGGGCATCGCAGTGGGGTAGGCGAACGCCCTCGAGGTCCTCTCCTGAGAAGGAGACTGGCATCGGTTGTAGCTTGGGCGAGGGGTTGTATTGGACAGCATTCACCTCTCGGATGAAAACTTTTCGGGAAGTATCTGATTCTCCTCCCATTGGCCCCCCATGGATACAGTGCAAAATGAAGGGCGTATCCGTGTTTCCTTCGGACTCGGGGTCCCGACCCTGGATGCGGTTTGGAGTAGGGTTCGGAGGCGAAAGCCTCCGGTTCCTAGCATCTCGCCGATCCCGTGGGCCTTCTCGGGTGAATTCTCGGAGGTACCCTCGTGAGATGAGCTCTTCAATTTCGTCTTTCAGGGCCCGACATTGGTCGGTTTCGTGCCCATGATCCCTGTGGAAGCGGCAATAGAAGCGCTGATCTCGTCTTTTGTTGTTATTAGGTCGGGAGGTAGTCGGACAAGGCCTCTGTCTTCGATTTCCAGGAGGATGGCAGACACGTTATGTGTCAAGGGAGTGTACCTCTCGAAGCGGGGGACCGGCGGGACCTTCTTCATGGCACCCGCGTCCCTCGGAGCTTTCTTTGATGGTTCGACCTCTTCGGCCTTCCGTTTTTCCTTCCCGGTGGCCTCCCTGGTATCTTCGGGGTTAAGGGCCTCTTCTGCCCTAATGTATTTCTCGACCCTGTTGAGGAGGTCGGAAAAGTCGATGGGGGGTTTCTTCGCCAGAGAAGCCTTCAGCTGTCCAGGACGGACGTTGTGTCGAAATGCCGCGGAGGCGATGCCTGGATCAAGGGAGGAGACCGACCTCGCCTCCGCGGTAAACCTCCAGACGAACACTCTTAGCGACTCCCCCTCTATCTGCCTGAGCCCAAGTAAAGAGGCGCTGGTTCTTTTGGCCTTCCGGCTGGTGACAAAGTGGGCAAGAAAATTGCCCTCTAGTTGGTCGAAGGAGTAAATGGAGCCGGGGGTTAGCTTTGAGAACCATTCACGAGCCGGACCCCGAAGAGTGGCGGGGAAGGCTCGGCACAGCAGGGAATCCGAGGCGCTGTGAATCATCATGAGGGTTTTGAAACCCTCCATGTGATCAGCAGGATCTCCCTCGCTGTTGTAGGTCTCGAATTGAGGTGGCCGGAAATTCTTGGGTATTTCCGCTTGGAGGATGGGGGCGGAGAAGGGAGGACGGACAGGTCTGTACCCCTGAGCCGCTCGTCGGTCGCCGTCTCCTATATGATCGAGACGATCCACCATTTCTTGGAGGCGCCTTAGGAGTACGCCCACGTCTTCTGGCTGGATTGTTGAATGGCGCGACACGCTGGCCTCGGCACCTGACCCGATTTGGGAGTGGAGGGTTTCCTCCCTGGGGGCCCGTTGGAGGGCCCCGAGAATTTCTCTCCGAAAGTCTTGGAACTCCTTGTGAGTGACGGGGGCTCCCTCGACCCTGTTTGGTCGGCCTGAAG
This sequence comes from Hemerocallis citrina, assembly GCA_017893485.1. Classification (NCBI taxonomy): domain Eukaryota; kingdom Viridiplantae; phylum Streptophyta; class Magnoliopsida; order Asparagales; family Asphodelaceae; genus Hemerocallis; species Hemerocallis citrina. The sequence goes on from JACEHZ010000172.1 coordinate 52,866, forward strand.
GCTGCCTTCCGATGCGGCTGAGTGCTGACCTCCGTCCCTCGGGCGGCGGTCTTGGATGGTTCGGGGCCGGGTTGGAAGCGGTCCTTCCCCTACTGCGGCTAATCTGCCGGTTGACGATTACTCCTCGTAGGTCGGGCTGGACCTGACGGGTGACGCTCCTTTGGGACCCCTGATGGCGAGCCCTGTGTTTTAAAGGGTGTGGATCGGCGTTAGCGGTTGGTGGGGGTGAGTCCCGTCGGTTGACGGAAGAAGCAGCCCCCTTGCCCTTGGAGGCCATGAGAGTTCGGCTGTCGAGGTGCCTTGATGTCGTGCTCGGATCGGCTTCTGAAGCAGTGTTCCCACAGACGGCGCCAACCTGATGCGGTTTGTTTCTGGGAGACGTGTGGATGCACCAGGTGTGAGTTCGGACTCGATTTGTATTGAAGTAGAAAGCTGCTCGTCTGACGACCCTTGGGGTAACCTGGCGGCTCCTGCGACTGGCTCGGAGTGTGGTGTATGCTTCGGCTCGGATCAGAGGGTTCGGATCCGAGGTCTCGTGTACCTGCAGACGGTCCTGAAACACCGGGGTTTATCCCGGTGGCGGACCCTCCGACGATCTAGTCAGTCTCTGTGAGAGAGTAGCAATAACTAGGTGAATTTAAGTGGCAAAAGATTGATTACCTCAAAAGGTGGGTGAGGGTCTAGTATTTATAGAGAATTCCAACCGGGTTTGGATCCGCTTGGGGCCGGGTCTGGACCCGAAAGCCCGTGGGCCTGATGTGGCGGAAGGCCCAGGGGGTTTAGGGCTGACGTGGCATTACCAGGAGTGGTATAGGGCTGACGCGGCATAGTCCCTGGTGGTATTCGGAGCTGACGTGACAGATCATGGGGCTTCTGTGCTTCCGGGAGGATCTGGTGGCCCAGGCAGTGTCAGGTCATCCTCATCCTATACCAGGAAGGGCGGATGGCCCGGAGGGCTATCGTGGATCGGAGGCCGAGGGCCATCGTCGCTCCTCGGATACGAGGAGACTGGATCTGTGGGGGTGAACTTGAGGTTCGGCGCCGACCCTGCGGTGGCTCGGAGCCGAACTAGACTGCTGTTTCTTCTATCTTTGAGTGAAAGTTGTACTGGGCCCTGGTGGGGCCCCCAGCCATTTTTACCCTACCACACTTAGCATGACTAGATTTAAGGCAGAAAATGCATTTAATTTTGTTAGGGCAATAGAGTTTGAGATGGTCGTGCTGTAAACAACGGAAACAGACCGGCAGGTGGCGAAGAGAATGAGAGGAAGAATGAGGAGAAAGAGATAGAGAAGGTAAGGCAACAGGGCGGGAAGAAGCAGACAAAGAGACAAACGGAAGCTTCGCGAGGATGGGCCTTAACGAAGCCGAAACCGCAGGCCCATAATTGGACCGAGGCTTGGAGGGTAAAGAAAGGTAGGCTGAAACTTTTTTTTTCTTTTTCACGACTTCCACCCATGATAAATCCATGGGCCACAACTGAGATGGCCCACAAACAAAAAGTTTACTCAGAGAGGGAGGAAGTGAAAGGAGTAGGACCCTGGGTACAACCAAGGGGTGGGGGCGCCGATACGCCTATACGCCGGCGGGGAGAGAGAGAGGGGGAGGAGGAAAAAATAAGATACCGAGAGCGTGAAATAATGGATCCACCGAGTGGAAAGAGCTCTCTAGGGGAAGAGAGCAAAAAGGTAGAATCTCCAGCGAGGGAGAAACAGTACAGAGAGGAGGTCTGAATACCCACTCCTCCTAAATCTGAGAAAGCTCACCCAAAGCGAGAAAGGAGCTTCAACAGGGTGGAAATAATTCCACCAAACTAAAGAAGATGATCACACACGCCCCAGAGATGGGCACAAAACGAGCACAAACAGCAGAATGTAAAAAAAAAAAATAAAGCTCTTGAAACGAAGTAAAGAACAAACTTACAGAGCCTCGGCGAGCAAAACAACTGAAGAAAACAAATGCTCCTTTGCCTGCAAGGGATCGCGGAGAAACTAGGGGAAGGGGAACCAAGGCGGAACGAAAAGGCCCTGGGGCTACTGAATGAAACAGAGGCGAGAGCTGGATCTGGCGATGGCAGATCGCACTCCCCCAAATACCAGAAGGGGGATGGGAGGCTCAGCACCGAAACCGAAGGGAGAAGCGCTGAGACGAAAAGGGTTTGTCGAGAAGGAGGACAGGATAAACTTTAACGAAAAGCGGAAGGGGATCGAAAGATCCAGCGAGGAGGATCTGAGCGCACAAAGGGAGGGGGAAGGACGAAGTGTTTCGTATCACGCTTTAACGTACTTTTCAAATGATCAATTTCATAAGTTGAATTATTAAAAGCAAAATAAGATAACACAACCAAACAACCCCACCAATGCAACAATGCAACAATGTCGACAAAACAATATTTGACCACAAGCCAATGAACAAAACAATTGGTGGTACTATATAACAATATCCATTGAAAGAGATTATTCTAATTGCGCACAATAATATTCAAAAGCACACCTTATTTGACCAAGATTAATGAACATAATTATAAGTAAAAGAACAAACCTTTGTATTTACATTGTGCTTTCCTTTGGGTCATCTACAGTCTAATACGAATTCTGAACTAAGTTTGATCACATCTGTACCTTTATGTCTGTTTCTACACTTTAATCAGTAGTGTGTTTCAAAGAGACCCTTCGAACGAGACTTGAATATTTGTCGACCTTCTCGAGGGCTGAGCTGATGAAGCATTAGCCAAGCCCTGAAGCATTTTGATGACATCCACTGTATCATCCAGATAATACTTTGCCTTGCTTGGCTTCTTTCCAACTGTGCAGTCAAAAACTCCAGCAATTGCGGGAAGAGATGGATTATTCACAGCGCTCATGATGCTCTCAAACATATCCTCATCGGATCGATCGTCACCAATGCACAATACAAAATCTGGAGGCTTTCCTCTACTTAACATGGTTGAGATTAGGTTCTCCACAGCTACACCTTTGCTTATTCCCTGTATATAACAACAAGGACATTTTTATTAGACTAATTTAATATATATATATATATATATATATATATATATATATACATACATACGAGTAGTTTACACGTGCGATGCACGTCTTAATAAATATAGTTTTTTAAAAGTAAAAATTCAGACTTAGTTTGGATTTGATCTAAAACCTCATTTACAATAGTCATGCACGTGCGTTGCACGGAATGGTAGATGGACAAATTACACCAAGGCCTTCTCCCATTATAGTAGTAGATAGATATATGAGATGCACACGTTATGAGATCAGCTGATGATCTTTGTCAATAATGTACCTGAGGGTTCACTTCAACTATAAACTGCCCTTTTTTGACACAGACAGGTTCATTGGCGAGAACATTTTCAAGGTGATCAAGAAGTTCTTTCGCTTGCCAAGACCCGAAATCTGGGTCAGCTTCTTGGTGATGCCAGACCAATGCACTCTCTTTATGTTCGATATAAGATCCATCAGTTGCTTCGGTGTAGTGATTCATGACTGGTTCAGCAATCTTTTTCCAGTCAAAGTCGGAGGCCAAGTGGCATGACTCCCATGGCAAATCCCTACTCCACCTGCATAAAATGGAAACTATTCAGCATCAGATCTCCTTTTACTTGAACGATAAAAGAACAACTTAATAAAACAAATGGCATACTATACTAAACGACACAATAGGGGAATTCGATACCCATTTGTTTTCATGCAGATGTCGATAGGCTTTGTTAAGACGTAATATATTACAGAAATACTACATTGTAGGAGGCACATTAAAACAGATGGCATATATGACATTCGGTTAATTTGGGCATCCCATAATAGTATATATAATACACACTAGCTAATGAATCATCTTACATTTACAGTCTAGAACCTTTTAGGTACATAGAGTCCTATAATGGCGTATTCCGTTAACATCAAAAATCATAGAGGCAGTAAGTATCCATGTTTACTATTTGTCCCTAATTGCATTCAGAAACATTTATAGCATTTACGGAAATGATGGGGGCAATATAGAAATGTGATGAAAGCAATTACCAAAATGAAGAAAGGAGACAGAAGAATATTATTATACCTTGTGAAATAGCCATGCTCTGTGGAGATGCCCAATTTCTCGCAAGGAGCAAACCACTTGCTCAACGAATCCTTCCCTCTACCACTCACCACAAATACGACATTCTTCGGATCTGCGCACAACCCATTCAAAACCGAAATAACTTCCTCGCTTGGCGTCTTATCGATCAACCCATCCGGCATCATAGTCCCATCGTAATCCAACAAAATCAGCCTACTACTCGTCCTCCTATAGGCCGCCACAATGTGCTCAACCGACAACTTCCTAAAATTTGGTCCCAACGCCACAACCCTAAAACTCAATCCAAACCCAATCCCCCAACACTTGTTCAAGGAATGATCCTTACAAGCCCTCTGCATGTCCTGATCAAAAGACCTCGCCCAATACGCAACATCATGGGAACTCACATACTTGAAATGCTTCTCATGCCTCAACTGCTTCTCCTCCTCCGGCATCGTAATCGCCAAATTCATCGCATCCGCAACCGCCTCCACATTCCAAGGGTTCACTCTAATCGCCCCACTCAACGAAGGCGAACACCCAATAAACTCCGAAACCACAATCATACTCTTCTTCTTCGCCGACTCCGACTCCGACTCCACCCCCAAAGCAGCACTACTCCACTGCCTACAAACCGTATACGTATATGGAACCAGATTCATCCCGTCCCTGACCGGATTAACAACACAACAATCCGCCACCGAATAGTACGCCACCTTCTCGTGTGTCTCCACCTTCCTATGAATCAGCACAATCGGTTCATACCCACCACCACCAGCACTCCCAAACCTCTCATTAACCCTCCTCATTACGGAATGAATCTCGTCCTCCACTTCCTGCACATCCCTCCCCTGACTCCGCGCCGGGTTCACAATCTGAACCAACACCGCCTTACCGACCAACTCCCTGTGCTCCTCCAACAACATCTCCATCGCCAGAAACTTCAACCCAATCCCTTTAAACATGTCCATGTCGTCTACTCCAAGCAGCAGCACCTTCCCTCTATACTTGTGAACCAGCTCCTTCACCTTCTCCTCCGTCTCCCTCATGGCCACCACCGACTTCAGCTGACCCATATCAACACCAACTGGGAGTATCTTAATACTCACAGTCCGACCGTAGTACTGAATCCCAATGTACCCTCTCTTGCACTGATAATCCAGCCCCAGCATTCTCGAACAACAGCTCAGAAAATGTCTGGCATAGTCGAAAGTGTGAAACCCGATCAGGTCAGAGTTCAACAGAGCACGCAACAGCTCGTCGCGAACAGGAATGGTTTTAAAGATTTCCGAGGATGGGAAGGGCGAGTGGAGGAAGAAACCCAACTTGATGCGAGGGGAGCGCTTTCGCAAGAAAGTAGGGAGTGCCATCAAATGATAGTCGTGGATCCAGACGAACTCCTCCTCGTCTTCGACGTCGTCGTCGGTGGAGAGGTGGCCCATGATGACGTCAGCGAAGAACTTGTTGGCTCCCACGTAGGTGCGGAAGAGGCGGCGGTCGAAAGGGAGGGAGGAGGTGAGAGGGGAGATGGGGAGGAGGTAGTGGAAGTGGGGCCAGAGGTAGTGCTTGCAGAAGCCGTGGTAGAAGTCGTGGTGGAGGTCCGGGGGGAGGAAGACGGGCACGCAGCGGAATTTGGATATGAGGAGGGAGGCCACGTGCTCCTGCTCGGAGGGATCCACGTCGGCGCGGAGAGTGCCGACGTGGATTGTGGAGGAGGAAGCGGGGAGGCCGGAGACAAGTTGCAGGGCGAGGGCATCGGTGTCGTAGGCGAACTGCCACGTGCCGGTCGCGTGGTCCTTCGTTGCTAGTATGGGGAGGTGGTTCGAGACGATTATGCGGCGCTCGGTGCGGGTGGGGGTGGTGACGTCAGAATCCACGCCAGCGTCGTAGGGGAGGATGCCGGGTCGGGTCATGACTTTGGGGAGGAGGCGGGTCGGGGATGGGAGGGTGGTTGGATCCAGACCCGGTTCAGCGGCGAGGGAGAGGAGATTGGCGCAGGAGCGAGAAGGCATTTAGCGTGTTTGAGGGTATCGGGTTGGTTATCGGTGGGTGTTGAGGATGAGGAGGAGGTCCATGTGAGATTTGACGAGTGAACTGAAATGGGAGGGGGGGGGGGGGGGGGGGGGGGGATGAGAACTGAGAAGACGGTGGTGGATGGAGATATAGAGAATGAGGGGGTGAGGTAACCGGGGATAGGCGGTAACTGAGTGATGGAAATGACTGGTTTACCCTCGTGGACAAGTAAATAGCTGGGTGAGCGGGTGAGAAGGAACACGCGTTGAGTGCGAAAAATGGGAAGGTTAGAATGGGAGTCGCGTTGGGATTTAAATTTGGGAAGCTGTTTTCTGTCTTTCTTACTTGGTGTGGGTAACGGGTGGGGGGTTCTGGATCCGGTTACCGCCGGGAGATATTGGAGGGATGGATAGATCATATCGTTAAGGGTTGTTTACATATTAGTCACTTAAACAATTTGTTAACTCAAAAAAGAAAAGAAGAAATATATATATATATATATATATATATATATATATATATATATATATATATATATATATATATATATATATATATATATATGTTAAATTAATACAGGTATATATAGTGACTTTTTTTTTTTTTTTTGATGTAAATGGATAGAGTCAAAAGACTCCAGTCCGATCAAAAAATAATATATAATGACTTAACAAATTAAATTTAAAATAGTATTTGCGTAGCTCAACACAATCAAGTATGTGACGTGAACACATCGCCCACTATTTTTCATCCTCTTTAAAACAGACAGAATCATTATATAACTTCAGTTTTCTCTGTATTTTTATATAGACCTTCATTTTATTTTTTAGAATGAACTGATATTAAGTTAGTATTTAGAACAACGCTAGTAGAATGAGTAAAGTTATTTTAAGATAGATACGAAGAATAATGATTTGGTTAATATGATTTTTAAATAGGAGGGTGAAATGGTCATTTAACGATGTGATCGAATTTAACTGAAGGACTATTTTAGCAAAGGTTTTAGAACATCCAAGGTCGTGCTTTGCTAAAATATGTATTTTCGCATTTTATACATATAGCAAAGTTTGTTTGCTTCGGTGGTAAAATACTATAAATATTGTCACACCAAAAAAATCATCAGATAGAACTCTAAGTTTCGTCCAGCGCAAAATAAAAAATTCTTGCCATTTTTCAATAATTTATTTGATTATTTTAATAATTTTAATAATTAAAAAATAAAAAATAAATAAAAAATGGTTGGACGGAACTCTAAGTTTCGTCCCCATCCAAGCAAAAAGGAAATATGAGCTATTTGAGGGACGACACTTCAAGTGTCGTCCGAGGAAAAAATGCAACAACAACAAAAAAAATCGGGACGGAAAGTGAAGTTGCGTCGGAGAATTAAAAAATAATTTTTTTCGTAAGACGGAAAGTGAAGTTGCGTCCTGTATATATGCATTTCCCTCAAATCCACTCTCATTTATAGCAATCTATTGTCGCTATTTATGCATAAAATGTATAAATAGCAAACGACTGCAGCTGGTCGTTTGCTATAAAATACATTTTATGCATAAATAGCACACGACTGTAGATGCTCTTACCTATGTAATGAATGAATATGTAAAATATAGATTTGTGGAGAATGAGATGTGTAATTCAGGACTCCCGTAGTAGGGATGGCATCGGGGCCGGGCTGGCCCGGGACCGGCCCGGCCCCCCTAAATCGCGGTCCAGCCCCTGAACCGGCCCCCCTATTGGTGGGCCAGGTCCGGTCCCAAAAATTCCCAGGCCAGCCCGGCCCGCATGTGGACCGGGAACGGTTGAACCGGCCCGTGCGGGCTCGGGCCGGGCCGGGCCGACCGTTGGGGTTTTTTTTTCCAGAAAATTTTTTTAAAAAAATTTAAAATTACCAAAATACCCCCCAACGGATTTATAACGGCTAGTTTTGGGGGGTACTTTAGGAAATCAAAAAAATTACATTTTCTATAAATACAACACCATTCCTTTCATTTCTCTTCACCAATTCACTCAACTATCTTTCTCTCTACTATTCTTTCAACAATCTTTCAAGGGATCAAGTTCAAGTTTGAAGGAGGGCAATCAACAACAATCAAAGTGATCAACTCATTCAACAACAACAACTCAAGTCTCATCTTTCTCTACAACAACAACTCAAATCTCAACTTTCTTACGGTATTTTAGTATAATTTGAATTTGTAGAATTACCATATCATACTACTTCTTTTAGTTCTTTATTGTCATATAATTTGTGTTTTCTTGATCTTCTTTCTCTCATTTTTTTAGATTTTCTTTTTAATTTTGGTAAAGTGGTATAAGAAATATACACTACTCATTTTAGTATAATTTTAATTTTTAGAATTAACATAGCATACTACTTCTTTATTGTCATATAATTTGTGTTTTCTTGATCTTCTTTCTCTCAATTTTTTTAGATTTTATTTTTAATTTTGGTAAAGTGGTAAAAGAAACATACACTACTCACTCACTACTTCAATTTTATTTTTTCAAAGTTAAATGGCCTCTAATCGATCACGCGGTGGTGGTAGGCATAGTAGTCAAGAATCTACTAGTCATCACCTTCCTTCCATTCCTAACCAATATATAGATAGTGAAGAAACATTTATTAATTATGATAGTTTTCCCGATTTGAATGAAACACATTCAAATCCTATAGAAATAGAAGATCATGTAGAACCACAACAATCGGAACAAGGTCCTTCTCTAAACTCAAGGAAAACTAGAGGGACTACTTCAGAAGTACACAATTTTTTCAATTTTGTCCCTTCACAAAATGATAAGAGTGTAGGACTTAAAATATGTAAGAAGTGCCAAACCCCGTATAAGTTTAAAGTAGGATCGGGCACGGGTACACTTCAACGTCACTTAAATAAATGTCAACCACAATTTTCGAAAGATCATCTCACACAACTAAAAATACATCCTAAAACTGATCAAGTAGATAGTAGTACATATGATCACGATCACGTTCGTAAGGGAATCGCGAAATTGGTAATTAGGGGTGAATTTCCATATTCGTTTGGTGAACAAAAATATGTAGAGGATTTTGTACAAGACACCTTCACCCCCCATTTTAAAAAAATTGCTAGGAATGTTGTTAAGGGTAATTGTAAATTAGTTTACAATGAGATGAAGGATTTTTTGATAGCAACACTAAAATCACTAAACACTAGAGTTTCATTGACATCGGATGGATGGGTAGGAGTAAACGGGGTTCCAATGATGTGTGTAACATGTCATTGGATAGATTCGGATTGGTTACTTCAAAAGAGAATAATTTCTTTTGGATATGTTTGGTACCCACATAAGGGTGAAATTATAGCCGAACACATTATGGAAGCATGCAATAATTTTTATATTTATGATAAAGTGTTGGCTATTGGTTTTGATAATGCATCCAATAACACTAAGGCAATTGAGAGTTTAAAAATTACTTTAGATCCTGTGGAACCCAAAATTTTTCATGTTAGGTGTGCTTGCCACATTTTAAATCTTTGTGTGCAAGATGCACTAAAATATGGAAATGATAAACTAGAAGCTATGAGAGATTGTGTTCATTATATTACATTGAGTGGTCCAATTTATCAAGCTTTTCATGATTGGTGTAAACTTAGGGGCATTGTATGTAGACGTTTTCCTAGAGATGTACGACATCGTTGGAATTCTACCTTTGAATTATTAGGTGTTGTTCTTCATTATCGTTATAGTCTTAGAGATTTTTGTGTCGCAATGGGTATGCAAAATTGTATGTTAGATGATGATTTTTGGTTTTTTGCCGATAGTTTATATAAATTTTTACAACCTTTTAACGATGCAACTTTACAATTTTCGAAAACATATACATCTACATCTAGTGGTATTTTACTTGAAATTGTGACTATGATGACAACAATTAAAGATTTACGAAATGACCCTTTTATTGGAGATATGGTTAATGCGGCATATGTTAAGTTTTTGAAATATTTTCATCCAATTCCTATGTTATATTGTTTAGCTAGTGTAATGAATCCTATGATTAAATTAGAAGGTACAAAAAATTTAATAGAAATTTTCTACACTTATGCCCCACACGATGCAATACTTGATTTTGATCATATTGCTTTTACTCATAAATTTGAGAATGTTTTGACTAGGTTATATGATTCTTATGATAGGATTTATTCAGCCAACACTATTCAAACACAAACACAAAATGTTCAATCTTCTTCTTCTTCTTCCTCCACATTAGCAAAGGGAAAGAGTCAAGCTAGTCTTGGTATTTTAAATCTTATTAAATCGAAAAAGGCTAGGACCAATTCACCAAATGAGTTGAATTGGTATAATGCACAAAGTGCAGTTGAAGATGTAGAAGATGTGTTACTAATGAAGCAATTTTTAATATTCTTTCCCGTATGGCTAAAGATCTGCTAACAACACCGGTGTCAACTGTTGCATCGGAAAGTGCTTTTTCTAATGGTGGCAGGATAATGAGCCCGAGCAGGAACCGATTGACAGCAAAAAATTTGTAGATGCTAGTGTGCGCCGAAGATTGGATGAAAGCGGAAGAGAGGACCCAAGACTTACTTGAAGTACAAGCTGGAGGTGGATCAACAAGCAGCGATGAATGAACGATTAAATTTAGTTAATTTACATTAAAATGTTGTTCAATTAATTGTAATTAATGGGAAAATTTAGAGTGATGAGATTCTATATTTAGTTTAAGTTGAAGTGCACGACAGTAGTCCACTGCCTTCTCTTCAATCTAAGTAGAGGCCATCTCGATCTTTAAATTCAAGTAATTCCCTTGATTTGTAATTTTATGATTTGAGTTAAATAGACAAATTTGTATGAATTTTATTCATGTACTTAATTTTATTTTAGAAGTTTAAATTTATTTAATCATGTACTTTATTTATTCATGTACTTCAATTATTTATTTTTTTTGATGAAGATGTACTTCAATTATTTATGAAATTTTATTTTTTGCAATTGTTATACAATTACAAAATCATATACTTGTTATACAATTACAAATTTATGCACTTCAATTAATAATGGAAAAAAAAATCATACAAGGGCCAGGCCCGGTCCGGCCCGCGAACCGGCCCGGCCCGGCCCGGCCCCCCCACTAGGGGCTAGGGGCCAGGTCCGGGCCAGGGTTCCTTATCCTCAGCCCGGCCAAGCTCGGCCCGCGATTCGAGGAGCCCGGCCCGGGTGAGCCTGGGACCGGTCAAACCCGGCCCGGCCCGGCCCGAATGGCCCGAATGCCATCCCTACAGGGACTAGCATGTAATTGAACACTAATTGATAAGGTGTGGATGAGTATTGAGAAGGGATATTTACGGAAATTGTGGGGGAATAGAATAGAGAGAGTGACCGGCTAACACACGTAAGAGGGAAATTGTGGGGGAATAGAATAGAGAAAGTGACCGGCTAACAAACGTAAGAAGGAAGAGGAGAATAGAGTTGGGTTGAGTTGAGCTGATTGAACTGATAAACATGGGATATGTGAGTATATTACGGGGTGGCTTGCCATTACAAAAGTCGTATAAAGAGGTGGTATGACTTGTGTTGACTTCACTCTCTTCTATCATTTATATTACTATATATACTAGTACTAGGTTTATTATATATACTAGTACTAGGTTAAATATTTATTCAAACTTTAAAAAAATTCATGATGTCTGATCAAAATAATATTCATACATTTTACATATCTTCTGTAACTAATTAAATACTAAGACATAAAATTTACGAGATAAAAAATAATATATATATTCTAAATGAATATTTTCTATATAAGCATGAGCTGTCTCTTCATTATTCTCTCTTTACAAATAAAAAATGTTTTGACTCACCTTTATTTCATGTATTATTTTTAGTATAATATTAACAACAACATGCATGAGGTAAATTTTATACATGTACCATACCATTGCTAGGGCTCATGCTCCCCTAGGTTTTTTTTTTTAAAACCTTAATTATTAAAATATATTCTGTTTCAACCCCCTTTATCTTTCAAAAAATAATTCAAGCCCTTCTTCATTCTTAGGTTTTTTTTTTTTTTTTTTTTAAAATTTTTACTACTCTCTCTTTCAGAATATATTTAGTTAGTAACAAAACCGTCTTGATTATAAAAATATTTTGTTCCACCCCTTCATCTCTCAAAAAAGTTATTCAAGGCCCCTCATGATATTTAGCTTTTTACTACTATCTCTTTCAATATAAATATTAGTTAGTAATTCTTTCTAATATAGTTATCGTACATATTATAATAATATACATTAGTCGACATATTTATTATTTTCTATTATTTTCTCAGCTATAACAAATGTTAATGAGAACAAATAAATTATTACTAATTAGCAGTATCGAAGACCTTATATATGCTAATTAGTTAACATTTTTCATGTTATCTATTTTGAGTTGTGATAGACACTACAAAAGAAAGTAGATTTCCCGGCGCTTTTTGACCTATTCGCCGGCGTTTTTTTACGCCGGTGAAACATTCACCGGCGTTTACAATAGCGCCGGTCCGAGTGTCGCCGAATCGAGCGTCGCTGAAAGGTAGGGGTCTACACCGGCGGTTTTACTGGGCGCCGGTAAATGTGAAACCTACACCGGCGGCCCAAAAACACCGGTGTATTGGGCCCTCTGAGTGCCGTCTTTTACCTCAGATATACATTCACCGGCGACTGTAAACCGCCGGTGTTCATCAATTTACCGGCGTTGTTTTAAACGCCGGTGTAGAGTGAACGTTCACTGGCGTTCTATGGCCGCCGGTGTACGTCCGTTTATAGCTGCCCTCTTTTTCCAACTGACAAGCCCCGGCGTGACCAAAAACGCCGGTAAACCGAACTACACCGGCGTTTTATCAAACGCCGGTGTTCCTTTTTGCCGTTACAACTGACGCTATTCACCGGCGTCTAGCGGCATACACCGGCGTTTGTGTGGCCGCCGGTCTATCACACTCTGCAACTAATTCAATAGATAGACCGGCGTTTTATAAAAATCCGGTCTAGCTATGCCCGTTTGTATTCCTTTCTCCGTTTTCCGTTCGATTTCAATTCACAATTTCTTTTACAAAACCCATAAACTAATTCATAACTACTGATTCAACCAATTTCATTTCATATTAATGCGCAAATGACAACCAAACACAAGAAATATAATAAAGTTTAACACGTGTCATATCCAAATATCTCAACAAAGTAATTACCAGTGTCATAGTCACAACCAAATTCATCGCAAAATTAACAGTCATAATCACAACCAAATTAACAGACCGACGAACATCCCAAATATCTCAAGTCTGACAAATATCCCAACTAAACCGCCTGACACAACTCTCATCCAAAAAAAACAGTCTGACATAACAGCAAGGAGGACATAAGAACAATCATACAGCAAGGACACAAGAACAGCAAGGAGGACAGCAAGGAGGACCACGGATTCATACCCTCGAGGAGCTTCAGTTCTGATCATCAGAATTTTTTTCATCTGGTTGACCGCTCTGTGAACAAAAAAAAACAATAGTTTAGTTCAACAGTATACCACAATACAGAATATACATATTTTTTGAACTTGCAAAAAATATCTAACTGTATCTTAAATTATAAGATCAAAGTGCCAATTGCAAATGGAATTGTTGATGATATATAGAGAGGTAAAATAATTACATTGCAATGCTAAAAATCCGATACTTAATTTTGTTTTTTAAATATATCTAAAATAACAAAACAAATGAAAATTCAGTATCTAACTCGAAAACTCTATATTATCTCCCTTGATTGGGAATATCCACTACCTAAAACAGTAAAACAAATAAAAATTCAGTATCTAAGCATCTCTTTCATGGATTGTTCAGACAATCCATGAAACTGTCATCGTGGACGGAAACCAAATATAAGAAAAATAAGAAAAATAAGATAGGGCTCATATCAAGTTTATTTTTAGGGAACTGTCATCGTGGAAGGAAACCAAATATATATAGAAGCCATAAATGGAAACAGAAAAGAGAAAGGTAGAGACTTTGGATACACCAGGCTAACATAGCGGCATTTTCCTCATCTCTCTCTCATCCCTTGTTTCCCTTCAGCACATGAACCCAAAGAGACATCAGCAACAACAGCAAGAGGGACAAGAACGACAATAATAATAAATTATTACGAACAAGATGTCTCTATATGGGTTTCTAGATCTCCACTCGAGCCCACTCTTTCTAATCACAGCCCAATTAAGAACATAGACAACATCCACTGAACAATCCAAGCATAGCCCAGCCAAAATTTGCCATCCTAGATCCAATCATAGCCCAGATAAAAAAACCATTTTTGGCCGAAGATTGCAATCAGGTTACATTAACAGTATCTGAAAATCAAAATTTCTCCACTATCTGAGCTTATGTGTTGCTCTCCAACTATATCGCAAAACCCAAGTGTTGTGCATATCCGGCCGGAGGATTGTGGCATACGTACCTATATACCATCCTCAGTTCAAAGTGTACCCATTTTTGGTATCAAAACAAACATGCCAAGAAGACAATCAGGTGCATGAAATGAGCTTCACTAACAGTTAACTGAAAATAGGACCCAACAAAATGGTAGCCTTAGAAGACCATCAGGTTTGTGAAGGAAGCATCACTAACAGTGAACGAAACTGGGGATGCTATGCAGCATACTTTGTTTGGAAATGAACCCATTTTGTGTTAACAAAACCATTTTTGGCCGAAGATTGCAATCAGGTTACATTAAAAGTATCTGAAAATGAAAATTTCTCCACTATCTGAGCTTATGTGTTGCTCTCCAACTATATCGCAAAACCCAAGTGTTGTGCATATCAGGCCGGAGGATTGTGGCATACGTACCTATATACCATCCTCAGTTCAAAGTGTACCCATTTTTGGTATCAATTTAAACATGCCAAGAAGACAATCAGGTGCATGAAATGAGCTTCACTAACAGTTAACTGAAAATAGGACCCAACAAAATGGTAGCCTTAGAAGACCATCAGGTTTGTGAAGGAAGCATCACTAACAGTGAACAAAACTGGGGATGCTATGCAGCATACTTTGTTTGGAAATGAACCCATTTTGTGTTAACAAAACCATTTTTGGCCGAAGATTGCAATCAGGTTACATTAAAAGTATCTGAAAATGAAAATTTCTCCACTATCTGAGCTTATGTGTTGCTCTCCAACTATATCGCAAAACCCAAGTGTTGTGCATATCAGGCCGGAGGATTGTGGCATACGTACCTATATACCATCCTCAGTTCAAAGTGTACCCATTTTTGGTATCAATTTAAACATGCCAAGAAGACAATCAGGTGCATGAAATGAGCTTCACTAACAGTTAACTGAAAATAGGACCCAACAAAATGGTAGCCTTAGAAGACCATCAGGTTTGTGAAGGAAGCATCACTAACAGTGAACAAAACTGGAGATGCTATGCAGCATACTTTGTTTGGAAATGAACCCATTTTGTGTTAACAAAACCATTTTTGGCCGAAGATTGCAATCAGGTTACATTAAAAGTATCTGAAAATGAAAATTTCTCCACTATCTGAGCTTATGTGTTGCTCTCCAACTATATCGCAAAACCCAAGTGTTGTGCATATCAGGCCGGAGGATTGTGGCATACGTACCTATATACCATCCTCAGTTCAAAGTGTACCCATTTTTGGTATCAATTTAAACATGCCAAGAAGATAATCAGGTGCATGAAATGAGCTTCACTAACAGTTAACTGAAAATAGGACCCAACAAAATGGTAGCCTTAGAAGACCATCAGGTTTGTGAAGGAAGCATCACTAACAGTGAACAAAACTGGGGATGCTATGCAGCATACTTTGTTTGGAAATGAACCCATTTTGTGTTAACAAAACCATTTTTGGCCGAAGATTGCAATCAGGTTACATTAACAGTATCTGAAAATCAAAATTTCTCCACTATCTGAGCTTATGTGTTGCTCTCCAACTATATCGCAAAACCCAAGTGTTGTGCATATCAGGCCGGAGGATTGTGGCATACGTACCTATATACCATCCTCAGTTCAAAGTGTACCCATTTTTGGTACTAAAACAAACATGCCAAGAAGACAATCAGGTGCATGAAATGAGCTTCACTAACAGTTAAGTGAAAATAGGACCCAAAAATTTGTTTGGAATTAGAAGACCATCAGGTTTGTGAAGGAAGCATCACTAACAGTGAACGAAACTGGGGATGCTATGCAGCATACTTTGTTTGGAAATGAACCCATTTTGTGTTAACAAAACCATTTTTGGCATACGTACCTACATACCATCCTCAGTTCACAGTGAACCCATTATTTGGTCAAATTCAATTGCCAAGATGACAATCAGATGCATGAAAATAAGCTTCACCAACAATAAAACAAAATGGGTTCACTTCAACAACAGCAACAACAGCAACAACAGCAAGAGGGAACCAAATATAGAACAATTGGGTTTTGAATGGAGATTGAAGTCATAGAACAATTCTTCATAGAAGAAAAATACGAATAGGGCTCATAGCAAGTGTAAGTTTAACTAGAACTGTCATCGTGGAAGGAAACCAAATATAGAAGCCAGAAAGAGGAATGGTAGAGAATGAGGATACACCAGGCTAACATAGCGGCATTTTCCTCATCTCTCTCTTATCCCTTCTTTCCCTTCAACACACGAACACAAAGAGACATCAGCAACAACAACAAGAGCGACAAAAACAACAATAACAATAAATCATTATGAAGAAGATGTCTCTATATGGGTTTTCAGATCTCCACTCGAGCCCTCTCGTTCTAATCACAGCCCAACTAAGAACATGGACAACAGCCACTGAACAATCCAATCACAGCCCAATCCAAATTGGCCATCCTGGATCTTAATGAAATAAGCTTCAGTAGTAGTAAAAGAAGATGGGCATGCTAGCAGCAAACTCAGTTTGGAAGTGAACCCTTGTTTGGTTAAAAAATCATGCCAAACATGGCAAACAGGTTACTTTAACAGTATCTTGAAATGAAAATTTCCATTAATGCCTCAGTTCACAGTAAACCCATTTATTATCAAAAAAACATGGCAAGAAGACAAGCAGATGCATGAGATGAGCTTCATTAACAGTGAAAGAGGATGGGGATGCTAGCAGCATATGCAGTTTGGTGGTGAACCCATTACTTGATCAAAGGATCATGCAAAAGAGGGCAATCGGCAGGATACCTTAACAGTAAGTTAAAATGAAAATTTTCATTAACTGAGCTTAATTATATGTTGCTCCACTAATTGTTGTGCCCAACTTAATCTAAAACCAACTTGTTGTGCAAATCACAGACCATTTTGGCGTACGTAGCTATAGCATCCTCAGTTCACACTAAACCCATTTAGTATCAAGAAAACATGCCAAGAAGACAAGCAGATGCATGAACTGAGCTTCATTAACAGTGAAAGACCATGAAAATTTCCGGTATCTAAGCATTTATTTTTCTATTAATTCTTCATCCCAACTAAACCATTCAAGTTAAGGAAATCAACATGCATCTATCTGAAAAATATGCTAAGCTTGGAAAATAAGGGAAATCAAGAGATGATACCGAAGAGAGCGAGAGAGAGAGCGGAGGAGGGAAATCAAAAATGACGAATAGGGCTCATAGCAAGTGTAGATTTAACTGGAATTGTCATCGTGGAAGGAAACCAAATATAGAAGCCAGAAAGAGGAATGGTAGAGAATGAGGATACACCAGGCTAACATAGCGGCATTTTCCTCATCCCTCTGTCATCCCTTCTTTCCCTTCAACACACGGACACATAGAGACATCAGCAACAACAGCAAGGATGACAAGAACAACAATAATAATAAATTATTATGAACGAGATGTCTCTATATGGGTTTCCAGATCTCCACTCCAACTCGTGTCTTTCTAATCACAGCCCAATTAAGAACAATTGCTCACAGTCACTTTTAAAGAAACATATATGCTCAGATAATGGAAATTTTCATTTTAAGATACTTTTAAAGTAACCTGATTGCCATCTTTGGCATGATTGCCATCCTCATCTTCTTTTACTGTTAATGAAGCTTATCTTATGCATCTGATTGTCATCTTGGCATGTTTTTTATAACAAAATGGGTTCACTGTGAACTGAGGATGCTATAGGTACGTATGCCAAAATCCTCCGGATATGCACAGCAATTGGGTATTAGATTTAGTGCAGCGATGGACAGGGCTCATATCAAGTATAATATTACGGACTGTCATCGTGGAAGGAAACCGATTTAATATATAACAAGGGGGGATGGTAGAGACTTTGGATACACCAGGCTAACATAGCGGCATTTTCCTCATCTCTCTCTCATCCCTTCTATCCCTTCAACACACGGACACATAGAGACATCAGCAACAACAACAAGAGGGGATTGGTCCAACAAAAAGTATAGATTATAATAAACGAGATGTCTCTATTTGGGTTTTCAGAACTCCACTCCAGCCCTTTCTTTCTAATCACAGCCCACTTAAGAAAATTAGATTTAGTTGGGCTCAAGAATTAGTAGAGCAACATATAAGCTCAGGTACTGTTAAAGTAACCTGCAGATTGCCATCTTTGGCATGATTTTGTAAAACAAAATGAGTTCACTATGAAACTAAGTATGCTGCTAGCATACCAAAATCCTCCAAATCAGTACAACAACGCGGCTGAACAAACCTTATCAGCAGGTCATACTATGTCATCTAAGCATGTTATGTGTCAAAGTGGGATTGGTAATACAATGCACGAACGACACGTATTAGTTGTTTGTGAGTATGCAATAGGGTGCAGCTATGAACAGGGCTCATATCAAGTGTAGTATTATGGACTGTCATCGTGGAAGAAAACCCATTTAATATATAAGCCATATATGGAGCCAAAAAGAAGGATGGTAGAGACTTTGGATACACCAGGCTAACATAGCGGCATTTTCCTCATCTCTCCCCTCATCCCTTCTTTCCCTTCAACACACGGACACATAGAGACATCAGCAACAACAACAAGAGGGGATAGTCCAACAAAAAGTATAGATTATAATAAACAAGATGTCTCTATATGGGTTTCCAGATCTCCACTCCAGCCCTTTCTTTCTAATCACAGCCCACTTAAGAAACATAGACGAAATACTTATATACGACACCCACAATGCACACTCACAAACACTAGTACGTGTCTTTCATGCATTCAAGACCATAATCTCTTTAAAAAAACCAATTTAAATACTTACCCTGGGTGGGACTTGGGACTGCTGCCCTATTAAATTGGCCATTTGTTCTTAGAGGAGTGCAACTTGTGCCTTTAAGGCAGTCATATCCTCGTCGTGATTGCCACTTGAACTAGATGGACTCCGTCCAAATAGCCGCGAGGGGGTTGGTCCCAGGCCCATACCACGGACACGTCCATGCCTTTCCTTTCCCCTAACATCGATCAAGGCAAGTCTCTGCCGGGTACGCCAATCTGGGCGTGGAGCCGTAGGGTCCGAATCTGAAGCAGAGGAGATTTCATCATACCTTTTCCGAGCATTAGTCTGTAAAAGGACATAGCAATCAGAGTTAAAAGCAGGTGAGATTTCGACTACTCATTAGATATTAGTTCACAAATTACCAGAATCCGTGCTGCCTCAGGGCTCGCATACGTCCCATCCTTTGATTTGTGGGTGGCATCAAAAAAGTCGATGTCCCCAAACTCCGTAGCCCCCCCCAAATCTTCTGCCTATACATTAGTAAGATAAAATGGTTATAAACAAATAACTGTAAGTAAAAAATTGTTCAATACTATTGCGCCTACCAATTCTTCCCGCACCAGAGCGAAGCTCTGTGTACCAGCGGTGTGCAGAACTAGCTGCTTTGACCGACTGGCAGCTCCCACCTCCGCCCTTTTCTGTACATGCCACAATGAAGTTAACAGAGAAATTCATTATAGCCGTCATACAACCACATACTCATTAGATTTTTGTGTGTTTAATGTAAATACCTGACCGATCACCGAACTCCAGTAGTGCACAAGAAATTGCCAATCCGAAGGCTCCACATTTTCTGGCACATTCACTGCATTCTCCTCCTCTGAAAGCTCTTTGTTATAAAACTTCGACTTCAATTCACTCTTGTAGTCCCTCCACTTCTTCGAGAGTGACTTTTCAACCCAAGGAGTAAGGGAGTCGGCGAACGAGAAGTATTGCTGCAAAATTCATTACCCATCACTAATAATACATATTTCAATAATAATTTTTCGCCGACCAATTATGTATTTTAGATGAGAAATACCTTGACGGTCGTAATAGCGGTGGCTTTTGTGGTGGTTGGCACCTTCGGCCAACTCTCGTATGACAGAGGAAGTATGCGGGGGTTCCTTGCTATGACACCAATGAAGGAGGAAAATTTGCTGGCGTTGTCGCCAACTGGTTGCCCAACATCGTTCGCCTCCACCTCGATCCTTTCATCATTCTGAAGCCTCCAAACATTCGTCATCTTCGTCCGCCCACGATGTTTTTTGACAGTGGGCGGCGTGCTACCCTCACCCTCTTCGGTTTGACTGCCACTATTCTGTAGTGGCTGCTCATCCCCATGGCTCTCGTTGCCATCATTTATAGTTGACCTCTTTAAACGCCTCGGCATGTTGTACCTGTCAAGGATTCAAATACACACATGCCAAGAAGACAATCAGATGCATGAAATCAGCTTCATTAACAGTGAAAGAAGATGAGGCCTATGCTAGCAGCATACTTAGTTTGGAAGTGAACCCATTATTTGGTTAAAAAATCATGCCAAAGAGGGCAATCAGGTTACTTTAACAGTATGGCCAATTTAAAATTTCCATTATCCGATCTTATATGTTGCTCTACTAATTCTTGAGCCCAACTAAATCTAAAACCCAATTGTTGTGCATATGTGGAGGATTTTGGCATACAACTATAGCATCCTCAGTTCACAGTGAACCCATTTAATACCAAAAAAACATGCCAAGAAGGCAATCAGATGCATGAAATAAGCTTCATTAACAGTAAAAGAAGATGAAAATTCTAGCAGCATACTTAGTTAGGAAGTGAACCCATTTTTTGTTAAAAAATCATGCCAAAGATGGCAAACAGGTTACTTTAACAGTATCTTGAAATGAACATTTTCATTATCTGAGCATATATGTTGATCTACTAATTCTTTAGCCTAACTAAATCTAAAACCCAATTGTTCAGCATATCCGGAGGATTTTGGCATCCGTAGCTATAACATCCTCAGTTCACAGTGAACCCATTTTGGTTAAAAAAACATGCCAAGATGAAATTTCCAAACTAAGCTTATTTAACAATAAGAAAGTATATGAAATTTCTCGCAGCATACTTAGTTTGGAAGTGAACCCATTTTTGGTTAAAAAATCATGCCAAAGAGGGCAATCTGCAGGTAACTTTAACAGTTTCTTGAAATGAAAATTTACATTATCTGAGCATATATGTTGCTCCACTAATGGTTGTGCCCAACCCAATCTAAAACCCTATTGTTGTGCATCATCGGTTCACAGTGAACCCATTTTATATCAAACAAACATGCCAAGAAGACAATCAGATGCATGAAATCAGCTTCATTAACATTATAAGAACATGAAAATTTCAACATGCATCTATCAGAAAAAAATGCTAAGTATCAAAAATTAGGGGAATCAACAGATGATACCGAAGAGAGAGAGAGAGCGGGGCGACGAGCGCGGGGGGGAAGATAGAGAGAGAGCGGGGCGACACGATCGTTTTCCGTTCGCCGATTCACCTCCAAATCGGGATAGGGAGGAGGGAAATCGAAAATGGCGAAGGGAAGAGGGGACAATGACGAATGTTCGAAGCCCGTCGAAGAAGACGAAGCGGCGGAGGCAAACGCGCGGGAAGGAGAGCGAGGAAGGAGGGAAAACGAAGCGCCTTTTTCTTTTTTACTTTTTTGGGGTTTAGGGTAATGGCGAGCGAAAGGTTAGGCAGATGGGATTTATCGCAGCTTTTCACCGGCGTTTTAATTAGACACGCCGGTGAATCATAAACTTCACCGGCGTTTTTAAATAAAACGTCGGTGAATAATCGGATTCACCGGCGTTTTAATTCGGCCGCCAGTATATAACCATCGCATCTGGTGGCCCCATCCCAATCGCTACCTACACCGGCGTTACTAGTAAAACGCCGGGGAATATTCGCCGGTAAATCTGGTTTCTTTTGTAGTGAGAATCTATTAGTCTATTAGTTAACCCCCCCCCCCTCTTTTTCATGAATGTTACAAGAAATAATAATAATAATAATAATTCATTGAAATGATTGTTGTGCATTATACTGAGATCACTTTTATATTAGTTATGCACGGACAATGTACGTCGTAATAATATATTTTTTAAAACCTCTACTATTTTAATGGGAGTTGGAGTTTGTAACAAACAAATCCTAACTTTGTAACTATATATATATGTATAATACACGTCTAAACTATATCCAACAAATATAAATGTGCACCCCACATGTAGCCAAATCAAAACATTCAAATATAAACTATTTTTTCCTTATTTGATATATATTCATTTAATTTGATGACTTTATTTTTTTTTAGACGTGCATCGCATGTACATTATATTAGCAATAAAAATTCTAATGTAGTGAGGACTCGAACCTGAAACCCCCTTCATATTTGTTATGTACGTATGTCACACACATTGATAGATTGACAGATGACACTAAGGCCTTCTCCCATTATAATATTAGATATTAGATATTAGAGATTAGAGATTAGAGATTAGAGATTAGAGATAGTAATTTACACATGTGATGCCCATCTAAATAAATATATATATATTTTAAAGTAAAAATTTTGACGTAATCTGACCTCGAACCTTACACCTCTTTTATATTAATTATGCACGGACAATGCATGTCTTAATATTAAAAATAAAAATAAAAAAACTCTGACGTAATGAGGACTCAAACCTGAAATTATGTGTGTGCGCCACACGCGTTAATAGATTGACAAATGACACTAAAGCCTTCTTTCATGGCACTATAATATTACTACTATAATGTACGAGCGATACACGCCTACAAAAATATAGTCATCAAATTAAATGAATATATATTGAATAAGAAAAAGAAATTATTTATATTTGAATATTTTGATTTGGCGTGCGGTGCACGTTTATCTTTGTTAGACATAGTTTGTACATGTATTGTACGGAGTTGTTTCGTTACAAAGTTATGATTTGTTTGTTACAAATTTCAATTCTTCCATTAAAATAGTAGATTACTATTAGAGATCAGAGATATGGATAAATTAGGCTATCCTCATGTGAAATACTTTGCTTCCTGCTATTTTTAAATTTTTTATCGATCTTGCATTGTTGCTAGTACTGTTATTGTGGGCACAATTTCTTTCACTTCGTACATAATATGTGTGAGAAAAATGTATTGCATGCATGTACGTAATTTATGCTTCCTCTTTTACTTACCTAGCTACTACATATATGTACATTTTTGATCTAGTGCAAATTCACAAGATCAAAATGAGGATGCGTGAGACTGATTTTTACCGGCCAAGAAAAGGATTAAAAAGATCAAGAAAACAATCACGAATCTCTAATCTCTAATATTATAATGGGAGAGTTGGGGTTATCATTAGACAACCTGTAATTTGTAGACAGTCATTCAACTATCTAATCTCAACCATTTATTTTTAAATGAGAGTTATATTAACCATTCATTTACTCAATTGTTGGTAGTTACCTTAATACCCTCAAAGTTAAAACTTATTTACGACATAATTATTTACAAAATTGTCACTCATATAAAATCTCTAATCTCTAATATTATAATGGAAGAGTTGGGATTGTCATTTGTAGACAATCTCTAATTTGTAGACATTCATTCAACCATCTAATCTCAACCATATATTTTTAAATAGGAGTTAAATTAACCATTTATTTACTCAACTGTTGGTAGTTACCATAATAACCTCAAAGTTCAAACTTATTTACAACATAATTATTTACAAAATTATCACTCATATAAAATTTCAAATCTCTAATCTCTAATATTATAATGGGGAAATTGGGGTTGTCATTTGTAGACATCCTGTAATTTCTAGACATTCATTCAAGCATTTAATCTCAACCATTTATTTTTAAATGGGAGTTATATTAACCATTCATTTACTCAACTGTTGGTAGTTACCATAATACATTCAAAGTTCAAACTTATTTACAACATAATTATTTACAAAATTGTCACACATATAAAATAAAAGTTTGTACCACTAGATTTGTTTACAAAAATGATCCACTTTTGAAAGTATTTACCAAACCAACCCACTTTCAAAAGTATTTATCAAAATGATCCAGATAGCGAGTTTGGTGAAAATACTCTCGCTTTTTGAGATAGCGAGTGTATGCTCAAGTGTTTGAAGAAAAAACTTGAAAGAAAAAAAAAATCAAAGTAAGTCTTATTGTCTCAAACAGCGAACGCAATTGTAGTACACTTGCTGTTTAAGATAGCGAGCCTAACTTTGAAATTTTTTTATTTCTACAAAAAAAATTCAAAGTTAGGCTCGCTACAACTATACTCGCTGTTTGAGACAACGGGTCTTACTTCAATATTTTTCTTCAAGTTTTTTCTCCATGTTGTGGAGAAAAGCCTAAGCCTACACTCGCTATCTCAAACCGCAAGGGTATTTTCACCAAACTCGTTGTTTGAGATAGCAATTTTGGTGAAAATATCATCGCTGTTTGAGACAGTGAGTCTTACTTTGATATTTTTCTTTAAGTTTTTTCTTCATGTTTTCCCTCCAAATTGTGGAGAAACAATAAGCCTGCACTCGCTATCTCAAGCAACGAGGGTATTTTCACCAAACTCGATTTTTGAGACAGCAAGTTTGGTGAAAATACTCTCGCTGTTTCAGACAGCAAGTCTTACTTTGATATTTTTCTTCAAGTTTTTCATTCAAGCACCTAAGGCTACACTCGCTACCTCAAAAACTGATGATATTTTCACCAAAGTCGCTATCTGAAATAGCAAGTTGGTCATTTTGATAAATACTTTTTAAAGTGGGTCAATTTTGTAAATACTTTCAAAAAGTTGTCATTTTGGTAAACAAATCGTGCCACTAGGGATAATTTTTAAATAGTATGTGATGAGTAAAGATATGTCTTAGGTTCGAGACCAAATTACATCTTATTATTTATTATAAATAAAAAATAATTAGAATGTTGATTGCACGTGCAGATTACTAGTATAGTTAATCGATTGGCTGGGTGGTAACATGATTAGTGCAACTGTGGTGATATGATTCATATGAAGAGTAGGAGATGATGGTGTGATCCTATATGACCGGCATGAAACATGTGGGATGTTAAACCATGCATATATGGTTTTCACCTACACAAATCATGGTTTGTGTTTTGTAAATATAAACTTTCATTCTGGATTAATTAATGAGTTTTTAACATGTATGCCCTTTAAAATGTGTATTTTCATATATGTCCCTAACAATATGAGCTCATTTCTTATTTACCCTAAAAGTTGTCTCAAACTACGTGTATTTGAAAGTTTTAAGATTAGTAGTGAATTTGGCTAGAAAACATGATGATGAAGATAAAATTATAAAAGTGTACTGTAAATGTGTCCATTTATTAAGAAAACTAAAGAAAAATTGAGAAAGATTGATTTGTTTCGATTGATTTTATAGATGATTTAGTTTATAAAAAGTAATAAGAATAAGCTTAACTAGTAGAAAAATGATATTTCAGTCATTTTTCACCAAATCAATTAAACATAACTGTATATTTAATACATTTTTATATTTTTAAAGTAGTTTTAACTTAAGGGGTAACTGAGAGGTTGGATACATATTGTTATGGGTAAATGTGAAAATACACATTTGCGAGGGGTATATGTGATATTCACATATTTGTTAGGGAAGTAATGCTACATCCACTACCAATTTCACTACATTTCTCTTTCATTACCTTAGGTGGCACACTCTAATAGATAGGAGAAGATAGAGTAGGTGGAGGAACTCTCCAATAAGAGTATACCACCTAAGGTAGTGAAGAGAATGGTAGTGAAATTGGTAGTGGCTAAAGCATTACTCTTTGTTAGGGACATTATTGTTAAAAACCCTTAATTAATTAATTGGCTAATAATATGTTAGGCCATCCAATTAGAAAACTGAAACACGGATCTTGTTTCCTAAACTAATCAATTATGCATCCAAGAAAAATAAATAAATCAATATCTTATTTTATATGAGTAGCACTGTATATATAACTAAAATGACATTGGAGACAGATATAAAAGAAAGGGCAAAAGCCAAAGTATCCCCAAACGTTTGGCCCGAGTATAAAATGTCCATACAACATTTGAAAAAATACAATAAACTCATTCTTCCGTTAACTTAACCCTTTCCGTTAAGTTATAATTATTAAATTACTTTTTTATCCTTACCCTTTCATATTCCATCTCTTTCTTTTCATTCTTCATTCCTTTCTTCATCCTTAATTTTGTATGAGTTTTGTACTATACTCAATTTCGTGCTCCATGAGTTACTACTTTTTTCGTGCAACTATTTGCATACTTTCATCATAGCCGTTTCTTGTTTGTTTCTGTTTGTTGTCATTGAAATTGATCCTTGAAGTAATCAGCTCAGTTAGTTTACTGAACATGGTACTTATTGTTAAAGCTTCGTTTTGCTTGCATGTTTACCTGTCAATCTCAACTCATGGAGCAGCAAAACGGTAGAAATCATGAATAAAGAAAAAATGAATAAAGGGAAGAACAAAAAAAAATTAAGGAAGAAAAAAGGAATGAAGAAATGGAAGAAAGAGATTGAATATGAAAGAGTAAGGGTAAAAAAGTAATTTAATAATTATAACTTAACGGAAAGGGTTAAGTTAACGGAAGAATGGGTTTATTGTATTTTTTCAAACGTTGTATGGATATTTTGTACACGAGTCAAACGCTGGGGGATTACTTTGCCTTTTGCCCTAAAAAAAATGAGGATTCAGTCTGTATATTAGTTTGGCCCTTTTTTTTGTATAGTAATATTAGCTTGTCTAATTATGACCACCCTTTTAAAAATGAAAATGAGAACTAGTGCAAGATAAGGGCATCCAACAAACGAATGATGACTTGTTCCTATGTGTCGGATCTAATATGCTGCATAAGCACATCTTTAAAATGTATTGTTTGCTGATATGAAGAAGAGAGAGATGAAGAGCAACCTTTTAGATAAGGATAAAGGCAAAAGTATCACTTTTTAATGTACCATTACTACTGATCGATGGAGTAGGTGAGCAAATTCCGGACATAATGTAAGGATTTCATGGAAGAATTCTTGCCTTGGAGGGCAAATGTACCTCCTTGATTTGAGGTACTAACTAATTGTGTTTGTTGAACTAGAGAAAAATAAACTATTTGGTCGTTACCCTTTTCCTATGTATAATGTATTGGTAACTATTAAAAATTGAGAAATATATAATGTTGAGTGGGAAAAGAGAACAAAAGGTTAAATTGCATAATACTACAAAAGTGCTACTAGATAAATCAAAAGACTAGTACAAAGATAGGCAATAACAAACATAGCACTCCGTCCAATAAATCTCTGGAATGTGAGAATCAGGGAACCGTCGCTCCGCTCAGTCTAGTGTCGGTCCGAACTCGACCTCCTCATCATCGTACTTGTCTACATGAAAGGCTCTGCAATCCGCACTCTCGCCCCTGTGGTAGCAGCTATAGCCCAAAAAGAAATATGATGCATGATATGAGTTAAAATACCAGAAATACTATTACAAGTTGCACAAAAGTAAAAGTTATAAAACTCAGGTTGTGACCGCGATGGCAATGTATCATGCTTCTTTCATATCGTGACGTCAAAAGGAAAATTTGGGGCAAACTCACAGATCCTTATATGTGTTGGGGTAATCACTCGTACCTAAGGCCCGTAGGACCTCAACCAGCGTTGCCTTACTCCGTTGGCAATCAATGAAAAGGTGGTTCAGCGACTCCGTATGGAAGTTGCAGAACTCACAGTTGGTCGCAATATTCAGTTGCCTTTTGGCTAGGTTTTCTCTGACCAGGATAGCATTATTGAGTATTAATCGGAGGAAAACCTTAACTTTAAGAGGCTATTTTGCGTTCCAGAGGATCTAAGAACATCTAGGTTTACATCCCCGAAAGTAGATACGGTTATACAAAGACCGGGCTGTGAATGAAACAGTGCTCTCTAGTGCCCAAGAGTTCTGGTCCAGGCCGTGTGAGAATTTCACCCCGTGCTGTGCGATGTAGTCTTGGAGATCTACCAGCCTCTAGTGAGATTCCGAATTGAGTCGAGTTCTAAATGAAAGTTTCCATGTATCCCTCCTCCATGTCTTTAGCCACGGAGGTACGAGGATGGGATGCTTGCTCATACAGATCCGAGAATCTCTCTCAAAGAGTGTGGGCGCCGCACTATTTGTCCCACCAGAATTTGGTCGAATTTCCATTACCGACGAATGGCGTAACCGCCGTGTTGAATGGCTCACTAGCGCAAGAAATCCCTTTCCAGAACCAGGAAACCTTAGAACCCACCCGAAAACCGAAACTTCTCGTTCCTTTCCCTTACAAGTAAAGTGGAATGAATTTATGCCAACCTTCGCCATTAGGATGGAACACTTTCCACCACAATTTGTCCAGTAGAGCGAGGTTCATGTCTCTCAAATCGATGATACCTAGACCGCCATGTGTTTTCTTTATGCATGTTTTTTTCCATTTGATCAAGTGGTAACCGCCTTTATCCGTGTCAGCTCATTTCCATAGAAATCGCTTGCGGATGCGGTTAATTCTTTGGATCACCCACTTTGGTAGTTCAAAGAAAGACATGTAGTATATAGAAAGGTTAGACAGGACAGAGCTGATAAGGACCGCTCTTTCCCCAAGGGAGAGAGATTTTTCTTTCCAACCGACCAGTCGATCCTCCACTCTGTCAATGATAGAAAGCCAATCAAACTTTTTAACTTTTCATGGTCTGAGTGGCAGACCCAGGTACTTAATGTGAAAACTTTCCCGCTTACAATTGAGAATGGTAGGGTATGACTCTGCCTGTACTTCTAAATGTGCAATAGGATACAATGCGCTTTTGTGAAAGTTAATCCTTAAACTGGACCAAGCTTCAAAACAGTAGAGAGCTCCTTTAAAACAGATCATTTCCGCCCTGGTCCCGTTACTGAACAGGATTATATCATCCGCATACTGTAAAATCGTGCATCCCTGTCACGTCCTACTGCTAGCCATTGGGGCGATCCACCTTTTTTGCCTGCAACTATCTAACACACCTTTAAGCGCATCAGCCACAAGGGTAAAAAGAAGAGGTTAGAGTGGACCCCCTTGTCACAGTCCTTTCTTACATGAAAATGGGTGACCAGTACGTCCGTTAACCGAGATGGACGTTTTACTGGTGCACAAACAATGTTGGATCCATTTTTTGCCAAAACCTCTGCCTTTTGGAGCTTCCATCAAGCAATCTCAGTCCACAGAGTCATACGCTATCTCAAAGTTCAATTTCAGTAGGAAGCTCTTATCATTGGTAATATGGCACTGGTGGTGTAACATCCTGAAATTTTAAATAATATTTTAGAATTTATAAATGAATCAAAGTGAATTTATGAATATTTTTTCTGAAATTTATCTTTTTGCACGTGCAAAACACGTGCAAAATTTTCTTGGAAAGCACAAAGTCGGGAAATTTATTTAGGAAATCTAACATTTATTAGTAGATATTATTTATAAATTTTCTGGATTTTTTTGAATAATTTATGACATATTTGCAAATACTAAAAAATGAATGACTTTTGTACAAAATTGCTACTTGGAGTAAAAATTTTCAAATTTCGAAATCTTGGGATGCATATGTTGGTCGGCCAGATCTGGAATGTGAAGGGATTTAATTTTATTTTTTTTAATTAATTTGATCTAATAATTGGAAGGAATCCATATATGTAAATAAATAATCTTCTTAGGGGGTAATTTTGTAAACTTTTGTGAAACCCTAGGAGGTCAATCCAGGCCTATAGGGGCAGCAGCTGTCTACCTCTTTGTGAATCCAAAAACACTATTTTTCATTATTTTCTTGGAGATTGGATTTTGGATTTTCGCAAGGAGGAGAAGGCTTTCTTTATAAAATTTGTTCTTCAAGTTGATCTTGTTTGAGGTGAGTGAGACTTCTCGTCTCTTGATATGTTTTACTTATATTATCATGATGAATGGATATCTAGATGTTTACATGAACTAAAAATGCAATTTTTATGAGAGGTGATCAAGTTTTATTAATGTTGAATGTTAAATACTAATGATGGATGAAAAATCTAACTTTTGGTCTATGGATTTAATTGTAGTTGATAAAGATATGTAGAAATAATTAGAACTTGTTATATGCTCTTAAATTCATGCTTGATTGATTAGAAAGTTGAGATCTTTCCATGTTATTCGTGTTCTTAATCATCAAATAAATTGAAACCTAACATTAGGGTTTGAATAATTGTTGTATGGTTCCACCTTTTCCTTCAAAAAAATAATTGTTGTATGGATTGAAAGTAATTTATTTTGAAGTAGCTTATGCATAAAAGATTAATATTTTTCTAAAAGAATTAAATCTAACGAGAATATATATGATTATAGATGTTAGATCATGGTGTATGATTCAAGAAACATGTTTTGGATGATTAAAAGATGAATTTTTTTTCCTTGTTCCAATATTAAAGTAAAGCTGTATGATTCTATGCATTTGTTGTGTATATAAGAATTATTTTGGGCAAGAAATATACATCAAAGAAATAATAAAAACTAAATCATTGGGTTAGGGTTCGGTCTGGGGACTGAACATTAACCGAGGGTTGTTGTTCAGACCCAATAAGGTTGAGCAGTAACCACAGGTTACTATTCACCCGAGCCGCTAACCCCTTTTGATTTCGGCTGATTGTTTCTGGTTGGATTTTTGGGGTGTTTACGAGTTGTTTGGTGGGTGTGGCTTGTATCCTATGTTAGGGGGACTCTAGTATACATATTTAAGAATCTATATATGGTTTTAAACAAATATATATGAATGGTTTGATCAAGTTTGGATGAGATTTTAAAGACATTGTATGGTCTAGACTGCTGTCTATTTCAGTTTGGAACGAGATTTTGACTTAGTTGCTGATGATATTACCTAAAAATTATTAAATAGAAATTGTATCTCATTGTGTCTAGTTTCCATAACATCTTACGGATCCTCAATCTGACTCCTAAATTGTAAAATATGCAACTTCTACCATTGTACTGTTGTAGTTACAAATTTTTAAAATAACGGTTAATTATCAGAATTTATTGAATATCAACCCTTTAAACTAATTTATTTGAGTCCAGATTTTTATGGTGCATTCCTCGTTATGTGCTGAATTTAAATTGATTTTTGCAGAATTTAATTTCGACTATAGAATGTACTGTTTTAATGAACGAAATCATGTAACTTTCATATTTTTGAATAAAAAAAAAATTGTTTTCAGAATTTATTGAATATCAACCCTTTAAACTAATTTATTTGAGCCCAGATTTTTATGGTGGATTCCTTGTTATGTGCTGGATTTAAGTGAATTTTTTCAGAATTTAATATTGATTTTAGAGTGCACTGTTTCGAGTAACAATATTTTTTTATGATTTTTAGATTTTGTAATTTTTAGATTTTGTAAAAAAACTGTATTTCATAAATGAAATGTGATTCCATACATATAAACGAGTTCTCATGGCAATGTTGGTTAAAAGGAATGTGATTAATGAAGAGTAATTTATATAATTAAACCAAGTGGGGTTTTGATTTGAGGCTTAGGGTTATAATGTGGACCCTCGAAAGATTGTTGATGATATTTTGAGTTATAAGACTCTAGATGTTGGATGGGACCCTAGCATGCCGGCAAATGAGATTTTGTGGAATTTTGGCCAGTGGAGCTTTTGTTGCTGATTTTATAATAAAAAAAATAAGTCCGGTAGGGTACACCAACTCTAGGAAAAATTTTGACTTAACTAATAATAATAAACCTAAGGACAGACACTAGTTGGAGTTGTGATGAAATGAGATCAAACGTGAGTATCAGGGCCTCAGGTTTGATCTACGGTGTGAGATAGTCCCCGGACTTATCGAGGTGTGAGTGAAATAGTCTTCAGAATTACCTGCGGTGTGGGACTGTTCTCCGGAATTATCAGGATCAATGCGATGCTCACGGGACATCTGTGTGTGGTGAGGCGCCATTGCTTGCGGTGTGGGATATTCTCGAAAATTCCCAGGTGTAAGTGAAATAGTCTCCGAAATTATCTGTGGATAGAGATTGACCTCCGGAATTATCGGGGCATGGGCTAGGTACACGCAGAATCGTAGTAGTCACCGTAGTAGGATTAGTTGCATAACAGGGGATTAAACCCTACAAAGTGGAGAACGATAAGGGCTTGCACCGGATCTATGTAGAATGGGATGCATAAAATCTGACAAGTATGCATTAGTAATCATCATGTGCATTTGTGTTTTTCTTGACTTGTATTATTCATGCTTGTTTTCTGTTTTCTTACACTTGACGCTTAACCTAGTTTCACTTGATAGTTAATATTTTATTTATTGTTATTTCATGTTCCATCTGTTATTACTATGTTAATATGTTTCACTTGTTGACTTATGATTTTATTCTTTATGTTTCCATTTAAGTTTGTATTTTCTTTGAATATTACTCACACTGTTATGGTTGATCCATGTAGTTTTGGGGGTTAGGATTATCTCTAGTCTCATGTTTTACAGGTAGGTACCATTAGCATGAAGTTGGGAGCATGTGGCAGATTAGTAAATGTTTATTCATATCTTGTAAAATGACTGATTGTAAAGAGAAAATTGTAATGTAAAGTGTTTAAATTCCGCTGTGCTTTGTAAAATAGTTGATGTAATAAAAAGTTTTAATTTTTTCTGTATTTGGTTGCTATATTTATGATTACAATTTAAGTTGATTCTGAAATTTGTGTTACGTATTTCTAATATTATTTATTGAAAATTCGGGGCACTGCAGGTGGATAATCTGCTCCGCAGTGGCCACACAGTTCAGGACGCATCTCCCCTAATAAAGCCAGATTGCCCGCGGCTGACTAAGCTGTCCATAATTTTCTCCAACCGGCTGGCCAGGACCTTGGTGATAATCTTAATCGAGCAGTTAAGGAGGCCAATGGGCCTAAAATCACCCACCCTAAAGGAATCCTTCCTTTTAGGGATGAAGATGACTTCAGAAGTTGAACATACCCTAATTTAAAGTGTGGTCAAAGATTTCATCCATAAGAGCCATAATGTCCCCTTTTATTTCCTCCCAAAAGATTTGGAAAAATATCATAGTGAAACTGTCTGGGTCTAGTACCTTATCTGCTCCCATTTAAGTAATCGCCTTTTTCACTTCTTCTTTCATGAATCATGCTTCCAACTCTCTCAGGGAATGTGCAGCTTCACGTTGACTGTAATGCCAGAAGTCCTCCCTAAGCGGGACCCTAAAAACATTCTTTTTCCCAAATAATTCCTTTTGATGATCTTGGAAGGTTTTCGAGATTACCGTCTCGCCCTGAGATATTCCGAAGTCAGTTTGGATAGATAGAATAAGGTTAGGTCTTCGCTTAGCACTAGCCGTCCGGTGAAAGAATCTCGTATTCACGTCTCCCTCTTTAAGCCACGAAATCCTGGACCTCTGTTGCCATTTGATTTCCTCAAGTTTGTATAGATTTGCAATGTTCTCTAAGCTCAAGCAGTCTATTTCTTTCCTCTTAGGACATGTCACGAGACTCTTCCAATCTCTCTAACACATCAATTCCCTTCAGGAAAGACTCTTTTACGCGCCAAATAGTCGAGAATCTAGTGCAGTTCTATTTTCGCAATCTGTTGCGAAGCCTGTAGAGTTATTCACACCAGTAGGATGCAGCATCCATACCTCGAGTAGGTAACACCTAGCTTTCCATCACTATGCGGTGAAAACCTTGAATCTCCAGCCATGCCTTTTCAAATCTGAATTTTCTTGGTTTTCGGTAGCCATGCTCTCCTGTGGAGAGAGAGATGGGGACTTGGTGAGAGGTTGGTTTCAAAGGTGATTTTGCAGATGCCATCGGGAATTTAGCTTCCCAATCCAGGGAAATTAGGATTCTATCCAGTTTAGCCAATCGCTTGCATGTTCGACCAAGTGCATATCATGTCATTAATTGGGATGGCAATCAGTTCCAAATCAGTAATCACCCTATTGAACTATTTCCTATGCATGTCACTCGATCCTCTATCCCGATGTTCAAAGGAAAACCTAGTGATTGAAGTCAACCCCAACAACCCATTTATTCAGCCATCGTGCTCGGATTACAAAGAGTTCATTCAAAAATGCGCCTCTAGCACTGGACTAATTCGGCCCATAGACCACCATAATCATTTGCGACCAGTTGTCCATCCGACGAAGCAGTCGGAATGACAAAGAATAATCACCTCGAAATTCATCTAGACATGTGAAGATATCTGAGTTAAAGCCGATGACAATACCATCTAAAGCACCAATAGAATGACGTACTTTCCACTCCTTGATTCTACTTCCCCCTAACCTTTTGAGTTTAAATACCTGCGTGAGATTGGTCTCTTGCAGACCTACAATATCCGTTTTGGATGTAATAATAACGTACCTAAGCATTTCTCTTTTACCCCTCCCCCTAGCCATCTAACGTTCCAAAATAGGGTACTCATAGGAAAATGTTTTTAGGGTTGCACGTGTTACTAGGGGAGTGTCCCTCCTCCAATACTTCCTTTGAGGGAGGGTTCGAAATGGAAATTATGGTCTTGTTTATGTGAGCTCGCTCCCTTTCCCTTTCCCTAGTTTTATTAAGCATGAAAGCATTACAGTCTAAATCGCACACCACTAGGCCACAGATTTCAGCTAAGTAAAAAACATCGAAATTTGACATAAAGTTAAAAATAGAGGCTAGAAAACTACACATACCTCCATCATCATTTTTGGCCACCTTGGCTACCGCAGAAATCTCAAGGTAGTCGTCTAAGGACTCCTCATAAGCCCTCTTAGCCACTCACTGAACCCTAAAGCCCACCGACACACTCACTGCCCCTGAACTACACTGTGCTGCCAACTCTGGAAATGTATAAGTAACAATCTCAGAGGAGACATCAATCTGAGTATCAGCTATAAACTCTGGGTCTTCAGAATCGTCATCAGTGTAAATAAAAATTTAAGTGTGTCTCCATATCATCATCACTAACAGATGAGTCTGCATGAATCACACCAACTTTAGGCCCCAACAAAGACTCACTGTGAGGTAGCTTCGACTCTGGCCCCATCATATGCCCCTTTACCCAAAGCACTCGCAATTCCACCCTCGTATTTTTATTAGGGACAATGGACCCCTCTGTGGGCCCATCTACCCAAATTGTTTCAAAGTCCCCACTTGGAACCGTATCGAGAACGAGGGACCCCTCTGTGGGTCCATCTAAAATAGCATTCACATTAGGCTCATTAAAATCCTCAAAGACCGATGTGGTAGGCCCAAGACCACCTTCAATTCCAAAAGAAATACTCTTCATCGGCTCCTGCACGAGCCCAGGCCCATTAGACCCAAAAGTGAGAGAGCGGAAGGGGCCTCATCTATGCTTTTGCGCCTGACGCTTCTCGAAGCGCCTCGCTTCGTAATCTCTGCTTGAGTGCCAAGTGGCGCAACGCAGTTGGGCGATGTGATAGCACCTACGTGCTCCTAAAAAATGGTGTCCTCTTCTCTCTTATCCTCTTCATCTTCTTCTACTTTTTTATTCGGAGCAATGGCAGCTCTGTTCTTTCCCTTCTTAGACTTCTTCTCAAAACCGACGCCCTCTTCTCTCATTTCCTCAACTTTTTCTTCTCCTTCTTTTTGATTTGGAGAGATGGCAGCGCTGTTTTTTCCATTCTTAGCAATCCTATGTGAGATTTCACCGAGCCTATACTGAGCTCTATCATCGTTCACATGGGCTCTGCCTTTTTGAGAGTTGAATTTGCTACTCTGAGCTGCCCTCTCCTCTGAGTTTCTCCCCTTTTTGAATTGTTTTGCCATTTTTGTTCGGACAACTTTGGCCGCTTCTCCCCCATGTGGCTCTCTGACCGAAGCCTCCCCCTCCGCTTCTCTATCGCCGCCAAAACACTCAGGGATCCGCTGTTGAGTTCTTTCTCTGGATGGAGTAGGTGTTGACCGTTGTTAGTTTTGAGAAGATCTTGACCCTTGATCTTAGATCCAGATCTGAGATCTAAACCGTTGGAAGACCTAGCAGAGATATCGGTTTCCGATGGCTGTACTCGTCGTTCCTCTCTTTGCCTGGCCACCCTGATGAGTTTCCGATGAGCATGTTCTATCTCATGGGCACCGTCAATGGTGGTGTCTAGATTCTGAGATGTCGCTTGCAAGTAAAATATGTCATCCCGTAGAGCTGGACTTTTGTGCTTTGATACCATGCCCTCCACCAGTGGCTCCACCTTCGAATCAAGCATGAATCTGATGATGTAAGCATCTTCGTAAGTAAAGATCTTTGCAAATCTTGGTATGACGTTGATATCAGGCCTTCAGATCTTAATCTTTGCTGAGATTAGATCTGATTTTCTCACTGTTTTCGAGTCTACTTCCACCATCGTTGTAAAATCTGATACAATTTCTACGAGAGCTTCTTATTTCCAACAATGATGTGGAACATTGTGAACTCAAATCCAATATGAATCCCCTTGCGGTTTCTCCGCCCCGAATTGCGGTGTCCATGGTGAGAATGAAGCAGGAAAATGCCTGAAATCCAATGTGTTCAATTTTGTAACGTTCTTCATCTTCTCTAGTGACGGGAAAGAAAATAGGAAATGTGATTGTCATATTTTTTTCACTATCCAATCTCGATCGCCTCTCATTGACAATTTCAGATGTAGGGCTTCAAGGAAGTGGTTCTCCGAAGGCCTTCTGGATTTAATTTTGGCGAAGGCGCACCATTGTCTAAGCCAGACTTCCTCCTGTTTGATTGTGGCGGGGCAACTTGCGAGTTTTATGTGTGGTGGATTTTCAGGTGACTAGCCTTCCAGGACCACTCGCTTCTCCTCTGCCGCATTGAGAATCATATTAGTGCACATATAAGAAACATGACCCCAATTCATGCACTTCAAACACGGGATCTCTTTATTGCAATCGGCTCGCACATGACCCAAGTCACCGCAGTTGAAACATGGTGTTGCCTTCTTCTTGCCTTTGCGATATCTGGTAGGTATGCCATTACTCCCATGTTTCTTTGATTACCTTTGGTCCTTGGTCTCCACCTGCACCCATGGAGCCTCCCCGCATTAATCCCCAAGCTCCGCACTTCCCTCTGAGAGAAACTAACTAACTCAGAGCTTGAGGTGTGAGGTAGTGGCTGGATTGAAGTTAGGGGTGAAGTTGGTGGTGTGATGGAAGTGTTTAGGATTGGGGAATGGCTTTGTCACTGATGATGAGAGGACCCTCTCGTAGGGCCATCCCTGAGGTGTGCCAGTAAAAGAAAGCTAATCTTTGTCTCTCTTTCTAAGTTTTGGATAAGGGATTGGGGCAAAGATCCTATGGATAATGGATAGGGTAGAGATAAGATACAAAAGTTTGGCAAAGATCCGATGGATAATGGATAGGGTAGAGACTTTAGCATATTAAAGTGAGTTTATGATAATGCATGTATTCCCTCAATACTAGTCTTTGTAAAGTATATATATATATATATATATATATATATATATATATATATATATATATGCAAAATTCAAAATATTAATAGGGTCAGATATCTTCTACACTTGAATGACACCTAACCCAATTGCCCAATTATGCCTGCTTATATCAGTTTAAACTCTTCGATCAGCATTCAACATATGAAAAGGATTATTACCCTATATCAAATTTTGTCAAATCAATTGAAGTGTGTACGTAGTTTACCAGTTATTAAAACTAGTATTATACACGTGCGTTGCACGTGGAGAAGATGGGAAGGGGGGAATGAAAAGGACCAAAAAAAAAAAATCTAGTATTATACACATACGTGGAGAAAATTGGGAGGGGGAATGAAAAGGACAAAAAAAAATACACCAACACGTGCGCTGTACATGTTGACAAAATAACATAATGACAAATGACACTAAGTCCTTCTCTTATTATAATATTAGAGATGAATTAACCTCCATTTTTTTTTCTTTCTAAGAGGGATGAAAAAAGGCAATCAATTAAAAAAAAACTGTACGTGAATGTTGACAGGGGTCGGAACTAACGTTAAAAAAAACATGGTAAAATGTGGGGGTTGAAAAAAAGTATTCTTTTGTAAAAGTCTAATTGCAATTCAGGAGAATGAAAACCCAATAATTGCATAAATGCACTTGGAAGTTGGAAGCTATCCGTAAAGAGGATAGGATAGTGGTCCTCACTCCTCAACGAAAGGAGGAGGAAGGATATCCATATCGTGAAGTCTGAAGTCAATAAATAAGTTCGGCAAAGGCAAGGCAACGCAAACTGTATATTTCTTTCTTTTCTTTCCTTCATCTTCATGTGGCCAATCACCCACCCTCTTTGGTTTGGTTGAAATGGACCCCTTAAATATTAAATTAACCTTTTTTAAATAAAAACCAATACATCCATGGGATCTATCATCCTACTACCCTTCTCAATCCACCAAAAGTAGGGTTTGGGCCCCTCACAAACCCAATGCAAGAAGCCACCACAAATGAGAGATAACATCTTTGTCATGTTATCCTTTTGGATGAATGAAACATGAAAAAGAGTTCGAGGATTTGAATTAGAAGAAGAAGAAGAAGACAACTTTAGAAGAAAAAAAGATTACTTAGAGCATCCACAGTCGTTTGCTTTTTTGTCATTTTTGTCATATTTTGTATACTGTAGCGCACACAGTCGTTTGCTATTTTGCCATTTTTTGACAATTCGTCAACAGTAGAAAGGGATATATAGCATTCGAAATAGCAAAATGCATATTATAGCTGACGAAACATCATGTTTCGTCTGGATTATTTAATTATATTTTTAATTGATCGGACGAAACATGATGTTTCGTCTGAATTATTTAATTATATTTTTAATTGATCGGACGAAACATCATGTTTCGTCCGAATTAAAAAAAATTTAAAAACCAAATAAGTTAACTGGTTAAATGAATTCAATGGTGGGAATAAACATTACATGTGGGACGAAACATCCCAATCCATTTTTTATTAAAAAAAATAATTTTTAAAATTAATTTTGTAAAGTTCTAAATTGTTTTTGCAATTGTTAAACTGTTTTTGCAAATTTTTTAATTGTTTTTGCAAATATTTTTTACAAACTATTTTAAAAAATTGTTTTTGCAATTTTTTTTGCAAAAAAAACTTCCTTAAAACCCGGACGAAACATCATGTTTCGTCTAGTTATTTTGAATTTTTTTTCTGCTTTGGGACGAAACATCATGTTTCGTCCCGTATTTTTTATTATTAATTTCTAAGTATAAATTATTTTTATTAACAGACGAAACAGCATGTTTCGTCTGTTCCATTTTTAACGAATGTATGCATTTTTTAGCGTTCAACGACTGCAGCATTTCTTCGAAATGCAATGCTAAAATATGCATTTTGCCATTTTCTCCATTGAACGACTGTGGATGCTCTTATACATTCAAACCTCATTGCTATACTGTTATCGGGTAAGGTCGGGTAGTGAAATATATGAACCCTACCCTTTTGGCAACGTGTCCGAATCTGGATCCGGATCTATTTATTTTTTTGGATTTGGTGATGGATCGGTTCCAAGATATCTAATGGATTCAAAAATACACGGCATTTTTTTCTTCCCATGTTTACTAAACATTTCAATATTCAAATTCATAATATATATTTTTTCGTCTAGACGTTCACATGAATTAGCTATATAGAGAAAGTGAAAGTAAAATTAATTAACATGTGAATGAACGTAGATAAGTTAATTTTATAAAATAAAAATATGAGACAAATTAGGAGTAAAAGAAAAGATTGCGCACTCTCTATTAAGTTATATTAACATATTAAACTATATTTTCTAACATTATGTTATAATATACTAATATTTAAGTTATTAATCTACTACCGGATCTACAGGTAGGGTCTGGGTTGGGTCCAAAATCATCGGACCCTAAAGCTACTCGTCTAGAATCGGGTCGGTTCCAGTTCAATTTCAGGTCCGAATCGGATCCGGGTCACGGGTAATTGTGACATTGCTACTCACTGCATAACTTCATGCAATTGTTAGTGTACTCCACTGATAAATTTCTTCGCTTGTGAGTAAAAGGTCGAGAGTTCAAATCTCACTTGCACCAAAAAAGTTATCAATTAATATATATTCGGATTAAAATATAATGGCTTTATTCTTTTTTCTTTTTTTTTTAAACCTCGATAATTCAATCCCTTGCAAAATGATATATGTTTGTGTATATGAATATGATGTTTCCTCCCACTTTCCAAGCAATGTCACAAGCTCAAAAGATTTCCCATGTGTTGCCATTCATTATTTGGAGAGGAAAATGTAGACAAATATCAGGGTGGGGTGCCTTTGACATTTGCATTTGGGAGCATATCACTGTCTTTTATTGGGATTTGTAGATGAAGAGGATACAAGTGGGATCCAAGGTACTCCCATCCATGCAACAACTAGGAAGCAATGTAATAAAAGAGAATTTAAAACATTACATAATAAGCACTTAGATTTTGAGCAAGCAATAATCATATTTAATTTTGACGAATTTGTAGACTTGATTTTTTGAGAAATTAGAATGCAGGTGTGCAGTCCAACTTGGT
Organism: Hemerocallis citrina; assembly: GCA_017893485.1. Classification (NCBI taxonomy): domain Eukaryota; kingdom Viridiplantae; phylum Streptophyta; class Magnoliopsida; order Asparagales; family Asphodelaceae; genus Hemerocallis; species Hemerocallis citrina. The sequence continues at coordinate 93,815 of JACEHZ010000172.1, forward strand.
GCACAGCACTACTTGAAAATTAAAAAAAAAAAGCTAGGGAAAAAATCAAATTACTTGATATTAGTATTCAATGAAACCTGGTAATCTCGGCTATATATCTAACACAAATGAAAACAGCTAAACGTGAGTTCAGGGTTCGCATCCAATTGTTGTTAAACAAAGAAGAGAAGAAAATGAAGTCAAGGCAATTTATTTGCTGGAGTTAAAGATAGGTTTGTTGTGTCTTATACTCCCTCCGTTTCAAAATATAAGTCATTTTAGATTTTCGATGAGATATCTTATCATTCTTAAATATTCATAAATTAATTTTCTATGAGATTTTCAATTTTACCTTTGTTCTTTTTTGTAAGAGAAATAATAAAAAATAATAGAGGATGACAAACAGAACATTGTACAATTGATGACTCATTTATGAGTTTCAAAAACCAAGAATATATATTACTTTAACTCAATTCTAGGTTGTTTTCTAATAGTCGTGTAGAAATCTAGAATAACTTTTATTTTGAAACGGGAGAGTGGGTGTTTGTTGAATTGGCAAGTTCTAGATATAATTTTTGTAATAAATTAATATTCCTCATACCAAACCATAAAAACTGATGTATGTCTAGCATTTTACCCACAGCATGCCACAAGCTTAAAAATGTTCACAGCTAGATACATACAGGGTCTTAAAATGTTCACAACTTCAGACGTTTGGGATCGGAGAAGTGGATAAGATCATGGGAAATAAAGAGTATGTCATTAAAGCTATTGAATGCTACAATGGCTTCAGGTAGGAGCTCTAACAATTGGTGGTTGGCTCATTTATGAAGCCCCCAAAATGAGCTAATCCTAATAAAAAAACGAAGGATCCTCCAGCAAGCTAAGATGTGAACGTTATTTATTCCCTACGCGTTTTAATTTAGAGTAATGCTACATCCGCTACCAATTTCACTACATTTCTCCTCACTACCTTATGTGGCACACTTCAATATGTAAGAAAAGATTGAGTAGGTGGAAGAACTCTCCAATAGAAACATCTCACCTAAGGTAGTGAACAAAAAGGCAATGAAATTGGTAGTGGACGAAGCATTTTTGTTTAATTTAAGGTTTTTAACATTTATGTCCCTAACAAATATATGAATATCACATATACCCCTCACAAATGTGTATTTTCACATTCACCCCTAACAATGTGTATCCTACTTCTTAGTCATCCCTTAAATTAAAACTACCGTAAAAACATAAAAATGTGTGAAATATAAAGTTGTGCTTAATAGATTTTATGTAAAATAACTAAAATACCCTTCCTCTACTAGTTAAGCTTATTCTTCCCACTATTTATAAACTAAATTGTCTATAAAACCAATTGAAACACATCAATACTTCTCAATTTTTCTTTAGTAATCTTAATAAATGGACAAATTTTCAGTACATCTTTATAATTTCATCTTCTTCATCATGTTTTCTAGCCAAATTCGCCTCTAATCTTATAAGTTTCAAATACACGTAGTTTGCAGCAACTTTTAGGGGTAAATAAGAAATGAGGTCATATTGTTAGGAGCATATATGAAAATACACATTTTTGAATGACATATACGATATTAGCATATTTGTTACATGTTTAAAACCCTTTAAAAAATGTCATTTAAGTTTTTTTTCTTCTAAAATATAAGTCGTTCACGATTTTCTTGACATTCTTATTCTCTTATTAATTAATTATTTCATCAAACTATCCATTTTAACCTTAAAAGCTTAATTTTAAAAAAAATTGATATAATAATCAAATATGAGAGCATTTTCATAAACATACTATTAATAAGTAAAATAATAGGTTCAATTGAGAGAGATATTTATTTTATTATACACCAAACAATGTATTTCTTAAAAGAGTGTGAAAACCACTTGGAACGGATCCTATAAGGCTATAATCTTAGGACAGATGTTCAATTGTTCTTATGTGCCTATGTGGCACAAGTCTATAACCACTTAAACAGAGAATCATTTAGTGCAATCAAAAAGTGGAATATTATGTACAAATGAGAATGGTAAATGCCACACAACACGCTACTCTAAAGTCTAAACAATTGCAAATTTGAGCAAACCATAAACAGAAAGGTGACAATGTCCGCACCACTCTACTTCATTATCCCACTACTTCATTATCCCATGTAAATTGGTGTCCTATTCAGAAGCTTTTTTCCTATGCATCCTAAGGTGCCAAATTATTACGCTATTGAAAAACTGTTCATTTTAGTAATGAACATTACGGATGTACTTTACTCTATAATGGGGCGGCAAAGTGTCAGTGGCAGCGCTGTTGGTCCAAAGGGTGAGGGCTCTGACGACCTCCAGCCGGTGGATCAAGGAGCATGTGGTTCCGGCAATGGGCGGATCCTATGGTTGCCCACTTGGGAAGGGGGTGTCGAAGGAGGTTGAGATGGAAGTTAAGGAGGGTTATGATCTAGGGTCGGCAGCAGTGGCGAGGTGGTGGTGGTGGTGGGGGGGGGATCTCAATGGAAGTAGTATAATTAGAAGCATATTACTAATGACAACTTTCAAGTTCATATACCAATCGTCCCAAAAGTATTTCATGCTCCTTGTCCCTAAAGATTATTCCTATATCCTTTTCAAGGGATAACTGTTTGCAAAACAATCCGACTAGAACCATCATAATAACATGTTCCCTTTACTATCTTTGTAAACTGCGACTTCACCAAACACTATTAAATGATAGTTCACTGAAGTTCCCTAAAAGTTCTGATAACTGTAAAGGAACTCCAGTTTCTTCCTGCAAAGGGTGTAACATTCATGGTAGTTATGTAGTAAGATAGTGCATGTTTGGGGGAAGAAGAAAAAGCAGTCAACCACAACAGTAAGCTTTAACCATAATCTCTGTAATAATTAAATTGCATAGCAGCAATTTATGAGTCAACTACAGTTTTACAACATTAACCTAACCAAATGAGTCAGTCTTAACAAGAAACAACAAGGAATTGAAAGGGTTAAAGAGATGCAGTAGTTGGGGTTTGAAAGCCGAGTTCCTTGGAGAAAGAGAATGGATCAATAATAGTCAGCGCCTGCTGGATATACTGAAGGAGCTTACCTTCATGGGGGTGGCTACTACTAGTGGAGCCTCAGGAGAGTCGCTCACAGCAAACTTCTCATGCATAAAACGACTATCAACTATGGACTCATCCTTGAGGACGACCCGATAGCAATAGCAGCTCTTCAGCCCTTCCTGGTTACGGTAGCACTCATGCTTGCTGTTTTTCACTTGCTGAAAGTCCCAAATTATGCTGAATTTGCCCACAGTGGCCACAAGATGCCTCTCCTGCTTTCCATTTTCGGTAACCTGATGGAAGTGCATACCAACAGGCAAAAACATGTTAAACGATTGAATTATCTAAGAAATAAAAAGTTTGATTGTTTGCTAATATTCTATTTCGATACTCAAATCATGTTGTTTTACTGTTAGGATTTGAGCTCAAAATCTAAACTAAATTGCACATAGTTGAAGGTGGAATGCTATATTTGCAGGTGCAGAATAAGCGGAGCAAAATGAATTTAGAAACTCTTAAAAGACATCGTTAGTAACAAATAACAATCAACATGCACGAGGAACAGAAAAGGCAAATGCAGAAGGTTTGCTACTTCATAATCTTAATTTGTAGTATGGAAAAATATATAAACAAGTCATCAAACTGTTCCGAACATCTGAAAAGAATCAAAAATAAATTTGTGGTGTGCTTGGTAGCTTTGATACATAAAAAGAGCATCATTATAGCAATAAGTTGGCTGACATAGAAAAAGAGTGCATCATTACATGCAATATGTGCAAGAAGAAAAAAAATCATGTTACCAAATATGGGCATCAGTGTATTTGATATCATCTGCCAGGGTATAAGGGGCTGTTGTTCAGAGACATGCATGAATGACAACTAACAGGTGTTTCTAAGATGTAAGAGGTTGCAGCACAAAAGCAAGTGGATTTAAGACGATATGCAAAACTGCCTGTAAGATTCAATTACTGTAAAAAGATTGCTGCGTAATTTGACTGCCACTAAAATGCCACTTGAACTCCAATATCTCATTTGCTTTTTGAATCTGATATTTACCAACTTAAGAAGGTAAGTGGAGTGATACTGTTGTCCGTGGATGAATCAGAAGGTCTATCTTAATTTTTAGTGATCTTTGCACCTTGGATATGCTGTAACAGTTGGTTTTCTTATGAATAACAAACACGATATAAATATAGAAAACCTGTTTAGTTATTGCTATAATTGGTGGACAGAAACTAGGTGCAGCTCGTTCATCTTTTTAGAATAATAGATGGTTGAGCTCGTTCCTGAGAGTAATTTTAGTGCATCACTTCCTATTCAGGGAATTCGGGACTACAATAACAACCATTATCGCCAAATTTGAAAGCTGATAAAGTTCAAATTATTTTTGAATGGCTATGTTGATCCTAATATAGAAAGAGAACTTTGAAATTGCACAACAAAAAAACATCATGGCAATCGTCCATTGCCCAAGTCTCTGTAGGAAAAAAATAGGTGATCTAACTAGAATGTTGCTACGGAGTCAGTGATGGCAGGATTGATTGATAACATGATGCACAACCCAATATAAATTTAACTTCAAACTACACAAGTTGAAGTGGTTCTTCAGGCTTCAGCCTAGTGACTTGTTACTTCTAGAAGAACCCTAGAAAATGAAAACAAATTAGGCTTAAGAAAACCTGAATTGCTGCTCGATTCGGGCTGAAAAACCTAAATCATGTTTTTCTAGTTAGATTAAAATCAGTTTCCATCCCATCAGCCGCATCCTCTACACCAAAACTTGCCAACAGACAACAGTTCATCGGCTAAGAAGCACGAAGCAACATGACTCACCCTCACGATGAAGATTTTGGTGAACTTCCCTAAAATATCCCATGTCAGATTTGTGTTTCCAACACGACATAGCTACTAACTACAAGTGTGCATGCTTCACAGTTCATGGATGATCAAAATATAAGCCAAGTGTACAGTGAGAATCTGTTCAACACTGCAGATGATCATTAGAATGATAACTCCTAAGCAGTTGGACCTGATTTGAGCAATGTTGTGAAAAGCAGAAAGTAAAACTAAATGTGAGAGCAGGGCTTAAGTTTTTAGGCTTTAGCAGAAAAAACTGCCAGGCCGGTTTTAAAATTTTTTTAAAAATCATGAAAGTTAAATTACACAGTAAAAAATAGACAAAAAACATAATAATAGGAATATTCTCAGAAAAAGCACATGATAAAGAAATCCAGCTAATTAACACCGTTAGATTGTGAGATATTAGTTTAGTCTCACACCGAATAATGTATTATCGAATAATGTATTATTAGTTTAGTCTTTCCTTCTCTCCTATATATAGGAGACATTCAACTCAATTCCAATCAATAAAGTATTCCTTTCTATCCCTAAATCTGATATGGTATCAGAACCCTCATCCAAACCCTAGTCATGCAGACATAAAAAAAAAAAAAAAAAATAAACCCTAATCCAACATCTAAACCCCAACCCTAATCCCTTGTCTTCTTCCACAGCAACAATCCTGATTCCCCTTCTCCACCACTAAAACCCTACTGCCAATTGCGCCTCCTTCCTCCTCCTTTTCCGGCGAATTTGCTGATTCAGATGATGACATCACACCCACTGCCTCCACTCCAATCAACCATCCCGACCTCCACATCTCGACACCACCCTCCCGCCGTCGTCATCTCCACGTCGACGCCGTCCTCCCACCAGCGTCTCCTCCACGTCGGCATCGTCCTCCCGCCATCCAACATCCATCTCTGTCTCCCTCCTCTTCTCAGATCCCAAAACCCGCAACCTCAATCCACCCTTCCCTCCAAACTCGACCTTTCCCTTCCAAATTAATCCCAAGTTCAAAACCTAATCCAAATCCACTTCTCTGCTAACTCCCTTCCACCATAACCCCATTCTATCATTCTTAATCCACATCCACAACCCATATCCTATTTCTAATTCCAAACCCGACCCGTACCATATTCCAGATATTACCCAAAACCCTAATACCTTATCCTATACCTGAAACCCGACCCAAACCCTAGCCAGTTTTCTGTTTCACACAAAAAAAAACAAAAACAAAAAATCTTTCTTGCAGGTTCTTCAGATACTTCGTCAACAAACTCACACTGGTTAATCGACCGTGAGTTTGTGAAAGAAGATATCGACAACATCTCAATTCCCGTCTCCCTCATCCAACCTCCCCGTCAATGCCCTCCAACTTCTGCATCCCGATCCCAATACACACTCACACTAGTTAATCCATCTTGGATTTTAAAAGGGTGAGATCCGACATCATCCCAGTTCCCGACGTCATCCCTACTACTACCACTACTACCACTACTACTTCCCTACTACTACCACTACTACTTCTACTACTTTCCGTTGAAGAACATTATTTCTACTACCTCCTGCCGACGAGCACTACTCCCACACTTTCCAGATCCAAGAGCCAGATCGTCTCATGCGCCGCTACTGTGCGCAGTCCCATGCGCCGTCCCTTGCACCATCTACCATGCGCCATCCCCTTCTACACTTACCTGATCTAAGAGCCGCACCATCTACCGAGCATCATCCATGCGCCACTACCGAGTGTCTTTCTTGCATCGTCACCAAGCATCATCTCTACGCCGTCCCAAATCCAAGAGCCGGATCATCCCTGCGCCATCTACTGAGTGTCTTCCCTGCGCCACTGAGCGTCGTCACCAATCGCCATCCCTGCGCCGTCCCAAATCCAAAAGCCGAATCGTTCATGCACCATAGTGTGTCGTCCCTACCACATGAACATCTTCAATATTCCAAACTTATGTTGCTTGAACTAACTTGAGGTTGATAGGGGGTGTCAGATGTGAGATATTAGTTTAGTCTCATATCAAATAATGTATAAGTTTAGTCTTTCCTTCTCTTCTATATATAAGAGACATTGTACTCAATTCCAATTAATAAGAATCAATAAAGTATTCATTTCTATCTCTAAATCTAACAAACAAAAAAAATTATAAGAAACTATAAAAATAAAACTTTGAAGATAGTATTTGCAATTTTTAAGGCGGAGCTAAAGCGCTCTAGAAAGTGGAAGCAAAAAACGGGGACTAAATGTGAGCTTTAGGCGGCTTTTTAAACCATGTCTGGGAGATTGCAAGATATTCCTAGCAAACGCTTCAATATTTTGATAATGACTTTCAATTGGTAACACATATTTTAAGATTAGGTAATTAATTGACTTGTTATCTCTATAATGTAAAGATAGAACCTATTTCATGGGATCATCATATCTTGTGGTGCCAACTAAAAAAAAGTGTTAATGTTAAAAGGACAAAGAAGGATATTGACTGGTTTTGTGAAATTTTAGTAGCAGCTACTGACATTACAAGAAGAAACACTTGTCCTTCATAAACATTTTGGATGATACAGCATACGGATGGGTCACTATTTGGCCTAAGGTGTGTGTGTCTCTCTCTCTTTAGATGTAAACTTTAATTACTTTTATCCCATGGAATATTTCAATTTTCTTCACAAACCCTAAAATTCTGAGATCTACAAAGCCTTTGATTCATCATCCAAGCCTTGTCTACTCCCACCTATTCAAGCCCAAGCAACATCACAAATAAAATTTACAAAAAGAAATCCATAAACAGAAGATCTTTTTTGTCATCTTGCTTTAAAAGATTCGATGTTTACATATAAAGAACCCACTTTGAAATCATGCTCAAAGCAACAACAACAGAAATTAGTGAATCTGGGATTTCTTTTTTTTCAAGCTTTTTTTAAAAAAATACTGATTACTGAATAGAATTTGTTTGAGGACTTGCACTTTCCAACCGTTCTCTTGCACAAAACTTGTACAGCTGTATGAAAGCTTTAGAAAAAGCCAAATGTCCACCCATTATGGGTTGGGCTTCCTACCTGGAAAACAACAACTTTCTACCTACCAATCTCATCTTTACCAAATGAAAGTTATTCTTAAGGAAATTCCTACCGTGGACGATTATTTTGGTGCTCCATAGATCTATCTTCTATTGTGCTAAAAAAGAAAGAAAAGAAAACACCTTAAAATGCAAACTGAACCTTGAAGTGATAACCAAAATTCATGCAGACGGATGATAAATGGATAAGCAAAGTGAAATCTGCAAGAAGAGAGAGAAGAAAAAAAAATAACTGAACTAAGTAATGTATACCTTGTGCATCAGTGTACCTTGTGCATCAGTATATAAACACCAGGCTTTTAGGTGCAAATACAAGTTAAAATGACAAATATATGAAACCCTTTTGTGATTTAGAACGGTATACTTGCAAACGACATAAAACATGCCCAAATAGCGAAATCAAACTTTGTGCCTTCAATGAATAAAGCATAAATTGCTTAATCTTCTAGAACACAGTTATCTATTTATCAAGAGCTAAACATTTGGGGGAAATGGTTAACACATAAATGTCAGGAAAGTTTCCAACTTAATCCAGCACATACTATTGCTTATATAACTTACTTTTTGAGTTAAACATCCACGTTAGCAAATATTGATGTTTCTCAGGAAATCACCAAATTTCAAACCAATCATTCACTAGAAATTATACTAAGGAATCTATTTCTTCGCAGATCAAAGACGCTCACTGAAATGAGTGAATTGGTTCACCAGATTAAGTATAATGATGTTCACATTCACCCCCAAAAAAATTAAAATGATGTTCAAGACATTCATTGAAATAAGTAACTATAAGTACAGGATACTATACTGTGGCATCCTAACTGTAGAACATATCGACAACAAAAACAACCATAACATAAAATGAATTACAAAGAGTATCTATAAAAAAAACAAAGTAACGGTGAAACGAGATCAATATCTACAATTATGAAATGTGTTAATGAAATAGACTTCACTAGCATCTAGTATAACACAATTTAACCTGACTAAATAATATGCTTCAATTAATGCAAGATGCTACAGGAAATGATTTCAAACTGACAATGAAAATGTACTTGGTACAAGAAAGAAAGGAATGAAAATGTACTTGGCACAAGAATATTTGAATGTTTGTTAACAATAATGATTATAGCAAATTTAAATAGAAGATTTGCCTTTAAGATCAAATGATTGAATTGGTTGAAATAAATGATGTTAAATATACTGTCAATGTCATTATAATAACATAAAGCATGCTCTTTTACGGATATGCCATTGTATACATAATAAACAAGCAAATGATGAGGAAGCAGGAAAATTAAGTTGATTACCCATGAGAACTGCCCACCACGGAACTTATTGTTCATGCCAGCACGATGTGAATCCAATGGATTAAGTTTCAACAATCTCGGAGCAGCAATCCGACTCCCCATCCTCCCGCTAAACCCCGTCTTCTCCTTCCCATCCTTGTCCTTAAAAATGGTACAAATAAGTATCAAATAAGTATCTGTAGTACCCAAAATCCACTTCCCATCAAAAGTCACATCCACATGGGTGACCGGCGACCCCAACCCTGGAAATGCAGTCTTGGCCATCCTCATCGAACTCTTCGAATAAAGCCTAATCTTCCCATCCAACGACCCAACCACAACCGACCCATCACCCGTCGTTGCAAAACACTGAAAGTTAGTCCCCCTCGAGAACTGATGCCCTTGAGTCCAATTCAACACAGGCGACTCCAAGTCCTGAACCATCCCTCTCCTATCCCTCATATCCCAACGACATAATCTATTATCATCCAACCCCAAAAAGGTACTCTCGGATGGATCCAACTGCGCTCCTTTACTATCATTTGTAATATCCCTCATTGTAATATCCGCCCCATCCTTCTCAAACTTCCACTCAGTCACCACCTTCCCCGTCTCAATATCAAGCTGATGAACCCCTTTTGCGTGCGGGTTCCCCTCACAAGCAGGACTCATCAGCAACATATTCGTCTCTGCCCTCATCAACAATGCCTTCTTCGGCGTAGTAAACGCCGAATTCATCTCACCATTACCAGCAAACCTCACCGAAAGCCCCTTCCCATGAACACCATGAGCGAAATTCTTAACAACCTGAATCCCCGAATCGCTCACCAGGAAACTATTATCCAGCGCACCAAGCGCAATGCTCTGAATCCCGCCATGCGCCGCCTCCTCCTCAAACTCCTCCAACAAATTGTCCTTCTTCTTCGGCGTCTCCTCAAAACTCGCATCAGCATCCTCCCAAATCATGTCGTCCGCCGTCTCCGGATTCGCCCACGCCATGAAATCCTTCCCGAAGACCTTGACCTTATTCTCCTCATTATCCTGAAACCCATAGGTGTTCTCAAAGAGGCATTTCGCGTACTGGTCATGGAATCTTTTATAGATCTCGGGGTTGGGGAATTTGATGGCCCAGACTCCGTCAGCGACGATGTCGACGCGGCGCTGGTCGGGGAATGATTTCAGCTGGAGGGCGGGGCCCACCCTGGCCTGGACTTTGGAGCCGATTTTCAAGAACCAGGGACCGGTGCTGACGTCATCATCGCCGGAGTTGTCGTTGTCGGAGTTAGGTGAGGAGGGTTTGAGGAAGGAGAAGGAGGTATGTTTGTCGGAGAGGATCCAGCGGGCGTTGGGGGAAGCGGCGCCGACGTGGAGATAGAGCTTGACGGCGGAGTTAGGGTTAGAGTTTGAGGGAGTTTGGTATTTCAGTTTGAGGGAGCGGAGTTGGGAGTCGAGGGAGTCGAGGGAGGGAGGGGTTAGGGTTAGGATTTTGGCGGCGGGGGAGGAGGAGGAGGAGGGAGGGGAGTGGAAGGATCGAGCGGATTCGGGTTCGGGTGATTCGGATTCGGATTCGGATTCGGATTCGGAGTCGGAGATGTCAAGATCTTCGTGGCTTTGAGAGGCTCCCATGGGTTGGAAATGGAGGGAGAGGTTTTGAAATTTGAAGTTGGAGAGTGAAAATGGGGGAGTGGGGAGGCGTAGGGATTTTTACGGAGAAGGAAGAAGACCAAACGGACGTGGAGGATTTCGTAAACTAGATTGGAATTGGTTTGGGGTGTAAGTTTGGGGATTTGAAAAGCAGCGACCTAGCGGGGAGCTTTTTTCTTTGTTCTTCTCCATTTTTAGCCGTTGGCCTTTTAATTAAACATCTTTCAAAAAAACTCTTCACTTATAATAGTAATTTACATGTGCGCTGCCTGCACGGTTTAATAAATAGTACTAGTATAAGAGCATTCACAATGACGATTCTTATTTTTTGGCAAAATGGAACGAATAGAAATGGAATAGATCGAAAGTTCTGCAGTGGTTGTTTGCTATAATTTGCTAAAATTTGAGTAGGACGAGACAACTTGTTTCGTCCGTTTATTTTTCTTTTTTAAAGATTTAATTAATTACCGATTAACTATTAAAATATGTTAATTAAATAAATTAAATATTAAAATATTAACCTAAACCTATTTAATCACCTACTAAACCTACTTCCACCAACTAAACCTACCACTAAATACTCCCCAAACCTGGACGGGACATGTTGTCCCGTCCAAGGTGGTTTTGAATTTTTTTTTTTTTTCTTCCTAGACGAATCTGGACCGTTGGATTAGTTGAAAAAAGGAAAAAAAAAATCAAAAAACAGCACGGCCGGGACAACATGCCCCGTCCGACGAGTTTAAAAAAAAAATTTTTTTTTTGGAAGGACGACGATACAACATGTATCGTCCGACCCTATTTAAAAAAAAATAATAATAATATATATACGGCACGAGACAAGTTGTCTCATCCGATCGTAATAAAAAAAACTAAAACAACTGAGACGATACATGATGTATCGTCTTCTATATTCTCAAATTCGCTAGCCCACTTCGTATATTTGAGAAGCGACTGTAGCTCGTTCGCTATTTTATAAGAAAATAGCAAACGACTGCAGCGCTCAATTCTTATAAAATTCTCATAATATGAGAATATGAGAATTATAGCAAACGACTGTGGATGCTCTAATATCGCACGTCTATAAAGGTGTGTAGAATTTTGAGGAAGGGGCAGATCACCGAAGAGGTTACATACATGCATGCAAACAGGCATGCACAATTTATACATTTTGATATTTGCATGCATGTGTTACACCTACTGGCTTTGATAGGAGGAAACTTTCTTATGAATAAATTGTGCATGCAAGTACATGCAAATCTATACTATTAATTATTTTCCCAAATCTATGCAGACAGGTATGCAAATCTATGCATGTTAATTATTTTTCCAATACATGCAAATTACATTTCTAACCTCCGATATTAACCCTATATTTTTTTTCGGCCTTTTATGTTTATGAGGGTATGATAGTTGTTACCGCTGATTCTGGTGTGGGGGTAAACAGATAGAATTTGTGGGTTCGTGGAAAAACCTGAATAGCAGATCCGAACCTGTTCGTCTGAGTTGGGCTGCTGACTCCCGCCGTACACCTGCAAGGAAAGTGCGAAACACCGGGGTTGATCCCGGCGACGCACCCTCCGACGCTCTTGTCAGTAATCAGAAGAGATTAAGAAAGAGCTTAAGCAGGTAAAAGAGTGATTAACCTGGTCACAGTGGTGGGTAGGAGGTATTTATAGTCGCCATGGGGGAGTTAATTAGGGATCTGATTAGAGATTTGATTTCCTGTGATAGGAGTAAAATCCTCCTAACCAGTTTAGGAAACTGATCCCCTAATTCCCGGTGAGAGCAAATCAGGCCTGTTGATTTGGTCAAATCAGTAACCCTGATTTTCCTCTTGCTGATCTGGGTTTGTCTTGGGTCGGGACCCGTACCCAGTTGGAATGGATCCGTTCGCGGGTTATTGGATCTGTGAGAAGGAGACCCAGTACCCGCTTCGGACCCGCTGGTAGGTGAAATTACCGTTTTACCCCTGAGCTTTAAGATTCGCGTCCGATGTGAATGGTCCCGATTTAATCCTATTTTTAGCCATATCACGAGCCCCCCACTCCCGAAGACTGAGTTTGATCAGCCTTTGAGGAGTAGTTTTACTGTTCTAATGGCGTACGGGATTTTATCGGTGTTCTTAAGGGAGTTTGGAATCTTGCTCGGGGTGTAACGGTGTTATTATGGGCTTGTAAAATGCCCAAAAACATTCTCAGAATTTTCTGGATTGTTGGTGATTTTTCCAGATTTTTCTGATTTTTTTCTCATTTTTTTGAATTTTTTATTTATTTTCCGAATTAAATAATTAATTATCGAAAATATTAAATAATTATTCTAATTAAATAATTATATTTTTCAGAATTTAAAATAATTTTTCTGAATTTATAATTATTTTTAGAATTTTTATTTAATTTTTTCCGATTTTTTAAATATTTTTTCGGATTTTTTAAATAAAAAAAAACAAATAAATAAATAAATAAATTAAATTAAATAATACCTGACACGTGGCACGATCTGTGCCGTCGGATCCCGGGACACGTGGCGCGACCTGTGCCGTCGGATCCCTGCGCAAATCTCGAGGAGGCGCGCTTTTCGAAAAATCGTTATCTTGTCGTTTAGCGCGCGTGGCGCGATCTGAATCGTCCATCATCAGAAGCGCGAATTTCTGGAAGATCCAACGGTTGTAGTTGCTCGGCTGATTTTTTTCTCCGTTTGCAGGGTCGGAAAGGGGCTTGTTCGGAAGCCGACCGAGCGACTGTTGCGAAGCGGATCCGAGCTCGGGTGTGAGGCCACGTGGCGATGCCACGTGGCAAAAAATAATTTTTTTTTTGTTTTTCTTTCTCTTCTCGCGCTCTGTTCTTTCTTTTTCCCTTCTTCTTCTTCGTTCCATCGTTCTTGAACCTCTCCGCCTCTGCTGTTCAGCTTCGTCTCTTCCTCTTCGCGTCTGCGTGCTGGAGCTCGGAGCTCGGCGGAGGGGAGAGAGGAGCTCGGAGGCGTTCGATGATGGAGCCGGAGCTTGCGGCGTGGAGGTCGACAGTGAGTTTGCGAAGGAGTCGATGGGTTCGACGCCGTTGGAGCTCGGAGGTGAGCTTGGCAGCGAAGCTCGGCACGAATGGAGCTCAGGGCTCTGCGAAGGGTTTGTGGAGTTTGGCGACGAAGCTTGTGCTTCGACGGAGGGGAGCTCGATGCTCCGAGGTTGAAGATGACTGTTGGGTGCTGGAGCTTGGTGTCGGCGAACCCATAGTGGTGGAGGAGAGCTCGAAGAGGAGGGGCCCGAGGTGGGTTCGGTGTCGACGACGAAGGGTGCTCGGAGTTGGCGGAGAACTCGACAGTGGGTTCCTCGGCGAGGCATGGTGGAGGGCTCGTCACTGGAGTTCGACAAAACCGAGCGGAGGAGCTCAGCTTCGGAACTCTGCGAAGCTCATGCTGATGGAGGGGGGACACCGATGCTTGATGGTGGTCGGCGCTTTGAAAAGCTCCATGCTTCGGCCGCTGAGCTGACGACGAAGACGGTTCGACGAGTAGCTTGGTCGGCGCCGTGGTCGAGAGCTGCGCATGGGTCTGTGGTGGTCGAGCTCTACATTTTGGACTCGATGGCCGAGCATTGGCTATGGCGGGACACTTGGGAGATCGCCGAAGGAGGGAGTTCGACTCGGCATGGAGAGGGAGCTTCGACGTGGAGAAGAGTTCGGAGCTCGGTTGCGAGGGGAGCTCGACGCTCCAAGGTTGAAAATAAATGTTGGGTTCGCGCCGTGGAGCTCGGAGCTTGGTGGCGATCGGAGCTCGGAGTAGTGAAGAGGAGTTTGGGTTTTGGCTGTTTTGGCGGGAAAGCTTTGAAGAGGAGAAGAAGGTGACGGGGTACGGGGTTCGGGTTTGGATCCCTTAACGGGTCCGAACCCGTACTGCCAACCCGTTTTCCCTTTTTTTTTTTTTTGGCTTCTTGTTCGGCAAATCCGAGCGCGAATTTTGAGACAATTTTTGGGTCATTTTGCAGCTCGGTAAGGCAGTAGCTCGGATGGTAGATCCGAGCTACGTGGCTCGATCTGGGCCGTTGGATGGTGGCACGAATCTCGAGACAGGCTCAATTCCCAAGAAAACGCTATCTTGTCGTGTAATGGCGCTGGCACGATCTGGGCCGTTGGATGGTGGCACGAAATTTCCAAGAAAATGCTATCTTGTCGTGTAGTGGTGCTGGCACGATCTGAGCCGTCTGATTGAGATCTTACACGAATGTTGAGGAGAAAGTGAGTTTTCTCCGTTTGCAGGCTCGGAAAGGCACTTGCTCGGCAGCCGACCGGGCTCTTTGATGTTGGGGCTCAGATGGGAAGAGCTCGGATTCTTGCTCGGACGGGAAGAGCTCGGATGGGAAGAGCTCGGATTCTTGCTCGGACGGGAAGAGCTCGGATGGGAAGAGCTCGGATTTCTCCCTCGTGCGAGTGGCTCGGCTCGGATTTCCGATCTTATTCGGCACAGCTGCATTGAGATCCACTTTCCCGGTGCTACGGAGGTCCGATCGGGGCGTGCAACCACTCGTTTCGAAGCTAGTTCGAAGATCTACAACTTCTCTTTAGGAGTGGGATGAAGATTCACCCTCCTTCATGGTCAAAATAGCCCCGCAAGATGCTTGTCTTCATGAAGTTGATAAGTACTTTGGTCTTGGGGATTTTGGAAGAGGAGCTCCACTCCTAGGGGCGGAGAAGATGTGCTAGGAAGACCCTTGTGCTTGGAAGACCCTTGGGCTAGGAAGACCCTTGGGGCGAAGAAGAGGCGCGAGTGGGTCGGATCGCTAGTCGCTCGGCTAGGAATACTGAGCGACGTGGAGCGATCTGAGCCGCTGGATCTCAGCGCGGATCTCGAGGCGGGCACAGTTTCCAAGAAAACACTATCTTGTCGTTTAGCGACGCTGGCAAGATCTAAGCCGTTGGATGATGGCATGAATCTCGAGACGGCTCAGTTCCCAAGAAAACGCTATCTTGTCGTTTAGCGACGCTGTCAAGATCTGGGCCGTCTGATCGAGATCTTGCACGAATGTTGAGGAGAAAGTGAGTTTTCTCCGTTTGCAGGATCGGAAAGGCACTTGCTCGGCAGCCGACCGGGCTCTTTGCTGTTTGGGCTCGGATGGGAAGAGCTCGGCTCTGGAAGAGAGCCATTTGGGAGACGAGTTTGAGGAGCAACTCTAGGAGAGAGTTGTGAGCTCCGAACTCGTTGAGAAGAGGTCCGAGCGGAGCGAAGAGCTCGGCTCTGGAAGAGAGCCATTTGGGAGGTGAGTTTGAGGAGCAACTCTAGGAGAGAGTTGTGAGCTCCGAACTCATCGAGAAGAGGTCCGCTTCGGGGATGAGCGGAGCGAGGAGCTCAGCTCTGGAAGAGAGCTATTTGTGAGACGAGTGTGAGGAGGGACTCTATGAGAGAGTTGTGCTCCAAACTCGTGGAGAAGAGGTCCGCTTTAGGGATGAGCGGGGCGAAGAGCTCAGCTCTGGAAGAGAGCTGTTTGTGAGACGAGTGTGAGGAGGGATCCTATGAGAGAGCTGTGTTTCCGAACTCGTTGAGAAGAGCTCAGCTCTGGAAGAGAACCATTTGTCAGACAAGTGTCAGGAGGAACTCTAGGAGAGAGTTGTGCTCCAAACTCGTCGAGAAGAGGTCCGCTTCAGGGATGAGCGGGGCGAAGAGCTCAGCTCTGGAAGAGAGCTGTTTGTGAGACGAGTGCGAGGAGGGATCCTATGAGAGAGCTGTGTTCCGAACTCGTTGAGAAGAGCTCGGCTCTGGAAGAGAACCATTTGTCAGACAAGTGTCAGGAGGAACTCTAGGAGAGAGTTGTGCTCCAAACTCGTCGAGAAGAGGTTCGCTTCGGGGATGAGCGGGGCGAAGAGCTCAGCTCTGGAAGAGAGCTATTTGTGAGACGAGTGTGAGGAGCAACTCTTGGAGAGAGTTTTGAGCTCCGAACTCGTTGAGAAGAGGTCCGCTTCGGGGATGAGCGGGGCGAAGAGCTCAGCTCTGGAAGAGAGCCATTTGTGAGACGAGTGTGAGGAGCAACTCTGGGGGAGAGCTTTAGCTCCGAACTCGCTGTTTATGGGAGAGAATCAACGGTTGTGGGAGCAATTCCGAATGACGAACCACTTCTAACCCGCTGAAGAGCAGGTTATTTGAAGAGGAATCGAGCCAAGTGTTGGACTCCGAACCATCGGTAGAGGTAGTCAACGGTTGTGGGAGCAATTCCGAATGGCGAACCACTTCTAACCCGCTGAAGAGCAGGTTATTTGAAGCAGAATCGAGCCAAGTGTTGGACTCCGAACCATCGGCAGAGGTAGTCAACGGTTGTGGGAGCAATTCCGAATGGCAAACCACTTCTAACCCGCTGAAGAGCAGGTTATTTGAAGCAGAATCGAGCCAAGTGTTGGACTCCGAACCATCGGTAGAGGTAGTCAACGGTTGTGGGAGCAATTCCGAATGGCGAACCACTTCTAACCCGCTGAAGAGCAGGTTATTTGAAGAGGAATCGAGCCAAGTGTTGGACTCCGAACTCGTTGGGAAGAGCTTAGTAAGTTGCAGGAGCAGCCATGTAGAAGAGGCTGGACTCCGAACTCACCCTTCAGCGAGTCACGACTCGGAGAGGTAGAGATGAAGCAAGAGCAACAATTTCCAATGAAAAAATGTAAAGTTTTATTGAAACAAACTAAGTGGCTGCTTCAATATGGCGAGCCCTTATTACATGCTATTGGCCGAATTACAAGCATCGGCCTTATTAAAAATCAAGATCCTGCTTCTATGATATGGTGAAGACCTCTTGGGAAGAGCTGGGAGGTTCTGAGTCTTAGATCTCGGCGGGGCCTTCGGTTCGTTCATTGGCTCCTCAGGGAGGAAGCTTGGCCCCCTCTTTCTGGACGAACTTGGTCAGGTGCCCCCGCTGTATGAGTTCTTCGATCTCTTCCTTCAGAGCCTGACAATCTTCCGTGTCGTGGCCGTGGTCCCTGTGAAAGCGGCACCACTTATCCTTGTCCCTCTTCTTGTCAGGTGTATTCATTCTAGGGGGAGCACGGAGTAGCCCTTGTCCACTTCCATGAGAACTTCTGATATATTGGCAACGAAGGGGGTGAACTTCTCAAACTGAGGAGTCGGGCGGCGCTGGCTATTGCCCTCCTTCTGAAGCTTCTTATCCTCTTCTTCTTCGGTCAGCTTTCTCTTCGTTCCGGAGGTGGATCCTCCGGAGCTAGGAAGGTAGGCGGCTTCTTCGGCACGAATGTACTTGTCACAACTGAGAAGGAGGTCAGCAAAGTTCTGTGGAGGCTTCTTAGCAAGAGAGGAGCGGAGGCTGGAATTGAAGACGTTGGATTGGAAGGCGGCTGTTGCTATGGATTGGTCGAGGGAGGCTATGGACCTGACCTCCGCAGTGAACCTCTTCACATAGTCTCTCAACTTCTCTCCCTTCTCCTGGCGGAGCCGGAGTAATGAGAGGCTGGTCTTCTCCGTGTGTCTACTACTCATGAAGTGGGTGATGAAGAGGGTCTCGAATTGCTCGAAGGAGAAGATGGAAGAGGGAGCAAGGCGGGAGTACCATTCCCTAGCCGACCCCTTCAGGGTGGCAGGGAAGGTCTTGCAAAGTAAGGCGTCCGAAGCCTGGTGGATGAGCATGAGAGTCTTGAAGCTTTCGATGTAGTCCATGGGGTCCGACTCCCCCGAGTAAGTTTCGAACTTCGGGGGTTCGAATCCCCTCGGGATGGGAGCCTCCATGATGGTTCGGGAGAAAGGGGGTCTGCTCGGACGGATGGTTCTGCTGTTCGACCCCTCCCCCTCGTCCATCCGATCGATTCGCCTTTCCACCTCATGGAGACGGCGGTATAGGGTATCGTCCCTCCCGCAGTAGTCGAACGAGCCTCTGGACTCGTCTTCGTAGGAGGGAGAGCCGGGGCTACGACGATGGTCGTCCCGGGAGCGGCGAGGGCTAAGATCATGCTGCCGGTGGTTAGGAGCCGGCGGAGGAGAGGCGGACCTGCGGCGAGGACTAGGAACCCGTTGGGGCGAAGGAACCCTTTGGGCCTCATTGTTGTTGGGTCGGAGGTTAAGAGCCTGCAACACCGTTGCTTGAAACTGCAGGAACTCGGCGCGAGTGATGGGCGCCTCATTGTTCCTCGGCTGATGCCGACCGGTAGGAGAGTGGCGCCTCCTCCTGTAATGCCCGGGTGACTCTCTCCGTCCTCTCCTGGTAGGAGACCTTCTACGCTCGCGGTGGTGGGGATTCCGCTCATCTGGACGTTGTAGGCGGGAGGCTCCCTCTCGGGACCGCTTTTCGTCCAGACGGTGGCGGAGATCCTCATCCTTCTGCCGATTGAGGATAGTATTTCGAAGGTCAGGGGCCTGAGGACTATGGGAGGCGTAAGAGTCTGTAGAGGCGTTGTGTACCGATATGTGGTCTCAATGGAGAGGTTGTTTTTGCTTCTGTGGATCGGGACCGTTTGGGGGTTGCTGGTTCGGAAAAGGAGGTGGGTCCTGCTGGACACGATCCTCGGCCGGAGGAGGAAGTTGTCCTTGCTGCGGAGCGGGATGGACGGGGACTTCCTGTTGTTGATCAACAGGGTTGGGTCCACGGTTGGACCCCTTGGATCTTACTTTTCTAGGAGGCATGGCTGGAGAAGAGCTAAGTCGACGAGGAAGAGGCGGCGGCTATTCGTATGGTTTTTCCACAGACGGCGCCAATTTGTTACCGCTGATTCTGGTGTAGGGGTAAACAGATAGAATTTGTGGGTTCGTGGAAAAACCTGAATAGCATATCCGAACCTGTTCGTCTGAGTTGGGCTGCTGACTCCCGCCGTACACCTGCAAGGAAAGTGCGAAACACCGGGGTTGATCCCGGCGACGCACCCTCCGACGCTCTTGTCAGTAATCAGAAGAGATTAAGAAAGAGCTTAAGCAGGTAAAAGAGTGATTAACCTGGTCACAGTGGTGGGTAGGAGGTATTTATAGTCGCCATGGGGGAGTTAATTAGGGATCTGATTAGAGATTTGATTTCCTGTGATAGGAGTAAAATCCTCCTAACCAGTTTAGGAAACTGATCCCCTAATTCCCGGTGAGAGCAAATCAGGCCTGTTGATTTGGTCAAATCAGTAACCCTGATTTTCCTCTTGCTGATCTGGGTTTGTCTTGGGTCGGGACCCGTACCCAGTTGGAATGGATCCGTTCGCGGGTTATTGGATCTGTGAGAAAGAGACCCAGTACCCGCTTCGGACCCGCTGGTAGGTGAAATTACCGTTTTACCCCTGAGCTTTAAGATTCGCATCCGATGTGAACGGTCCCGATTTTATCCTATTTTTAGCCATATCAATAGTAAAAAGCCACCAAAATGGGGCTTTGCTTAATAATAGTATAGATTTTTAAAGTAATAATTCAAACGTAGTCTGAGTTAAAGAAGATGTGGTAAACTGCAACACCTAATCGTAATTTTAAAAAACAAAAAATTAAAAACAAGAGAATAAAATAGAGATGATATAGTTACCTGCAAATTGGTGAGATGGCTATAGTTGAGTGAAATTTTTACCCTACCAACCAAAGTAGATTCAACCAAAACGTTTACAGGGCCCGAGTCATGGACCACAGCGCATTCTATTCTCAATGGCCCATCTGTAGCCCGTGTAAAGTGCTCTCTTGTAAGTTATAACAACCATTTTCGCTCGCGCGCGCCCAAAAGAAACTAAACGGTATCTTCTATCTTCTCCAATTCGAACGGCGGGAAAGAGTCGGGTTCGTGTTTTGGATCCATGGTGATTTCGCTATCTTGTCTTTTTCCTCCTCATAACTCTACTTCCCTTCCCCCCAAAATCGCAGTGAAGGAGCTCGGAAATCGGCCTGAAATGGCGGATCGGAGCTTCGTCAGCGGCGCCTGGGGGTCGATCTCAACTCCCTCGCGGCCACCATCAATAAGGTCTCTCCTTTTCTCTCTCCTGGGGTTTCGTTATTTTCAATTTGAGGTTTTGGCTAGTAGAACGGATGGAGAATTTACGGTACAGAGAGTTTAAGGTTTTAGTCACAACACGTGTCATGCGGGAGAATGAAAAGTTCTATCGTTTGAAAATTTTCTTTACCTAAAGTGTTGTACGAAAAAGATATGTTTAGTTTCAAAAAGTTTCTTACTAAGTTTTTAAAAAAACACTTTTTAAAGAAGCAATAAAACATCACTTTTATGTGTGTTGAGAATAATAGTAAATTTCTCAAACTACCCCCCCCCCCCCCTATGGGGGGTTTGACACCTAACTTATCTCTTTTATTTTTGTTATCAATGGGACCCCATCCGCTACAAAAATTGTCAAAACTACTCGATCGCAATTAAGTTGGTCACATGAAGGTTTAGGGATTCTTTAATTTAGATTATAATTAAACCGGCAATATAATTGATGATTATAGTAAATCAAGGGAAATTTAGACCTAAAAATGTTGTTGGTTTTGTATTTTCTCCTTTTTTTATTTTATATTTGTTGTAGCGGGTCCCAGAACCAAATAAATACATGATTATGAGGGGTGAAGACATGGGTGTTTTTGACTTTTCACCCAAAAACTAACGGTGTTATAGCAGAACGGGAGTGTTTTTATAAAAAAACATTGATGAAGGGGTCCCAATGATGACTAAAGTAAAAGAGGTTGGGTAGCTGTGAACCCCCCTAAACTGGGTGTGGTTTTGTGAAATTTACCCGTGAGAAAAAGACTATAAATGAAAAGTACTTTTGGTTAAGCACACTTTTAATTAATTTTCTCAAATATCGATTGGTCTAAGGGTTCTTTTAATTAAGTTTCTCAAATATCTATTGGTAAAACTTTTTTTTTTGAAACAACAATATTTACGAGAATTCATTCAAAATCAAAACAAAGTTAGAAATTTGACCTATCAATTTTGGTTGGGCAATTTTTTGAATCGTGTTCTTGGTTAACATGCATCTAATTTTCTTAAGGGCTTCGGTTCTCTGTATTCTATATACATCCTAGATGCATAATCTCAAGACTACACATGTCCTATAATTACAAACAAGTCTAGAATGTGCAAAAGGAATGCACGAGGCAACATTAACATGCATCCCTCGTGCAGATGTTTGTACATGATTTAAAATATGGTGTCATTTATGTCCCCATGTTTGTACATGATTTAACATGCATCCTACCTAGAAGGTCCCTAGCTTGCGGGCATAATGATGGTAGTTAATACCTTTGATCCTCACCATGAGGGTTGAGGACATTTCTAATTTCGAATAAGGAAGCTTGATTGACAGCATATTCTGCATGCATACCACAAAGAACATCAAATGAAAAGAAAATTCAATATTGAAAAGCCTTGTTGGCAAAAAATGTGGATGCTAAAAATTAACATATTCTCACATATTTTTTACGACACCTTCAATTTAGACCGAAACTCAAGAAATTTGTCGGTTTTTTTTTGCATATTAATTGTCACGCCCCGCTTCCCAAAAAGAATACGGAATACGAATACGGCACAAAAGCCCAGCGAATGATTTTCATCATCCATAAGCTGTTCAGGAATCTTTACAATATTTCACAAGATAATCAGAGTCGGAAGAAAAAGATACAACCAGGCATGCATAATTGAAACAAGATACCAACAGAAATTACTTGAAACCAAATATAATAATCTCAAATAATCAAATTCTGAACAAGTCAAATATTCTGGGTCACATCGCCCAAATACAAGATAAATATTCAAGTAATCAAGTACATCTTATTCAAGTTCAAGCAACAATGATAATAAAAATCATAAAGTAGAAAATCTAGCACTAATACATCATCTCGCCAATACCATCTGGCAGCCGACCATCCTGATCTGCAATTAATAAATTTGCAGGAGAAGGAAGAAGAAAAATAAGTACCCGTCAATTGCAAGTTACAGGCCACTTATAATGTGGAATACAAGTACATGGGATAAGTAAATCTAAGTAACAAACTTAGCATAGTATAATCATGATAACAAAATATAATCATAGCATGGCAAGATGAACAAGTATAATAGCATGTGTCGAGTGTCAAGTAAACAAATGTCATGCATCAAGTAACTAGTATCAAGAATCATGTAATCATGTAGCATGTATCAAGTATCAAATCTCATGTATCATGTAGTCAAGTGTTAAGTGGGTATGTATCATGTTCAAGTGTCATGTTTCAAGTCTTATATTTATTACTATCTAGGTAGCACTTCATGCATCCCGGTTTTTACTACATGGTTGCTACAACAAATAGTTTCGCTTTAGATTTTGTAGGGGACCATACAGGGCAGTGTACTCAGAGACAAGCTCCAAGTATCATATAATCATGTATCATGTAAATAAGCTCCAAAACCCAAACAAGCTCCAGTGTTATGTGTGTACGTGTCATGTATATCGTGTAAAGCTCTACATGTAAACAAGCTCCAATAACCACTAGGTTCTTCTGAGTACACGTTTTTGCACTATCCACTACTAGATCTTTTCCTTAACCCCGGTTTGGTTATTTTATTATTATTAGTGTCCAACAAGCGTGTAGATGTGCAAAATATATCAAGTATATCATGTCATGATCATGTAACAAGTTCAGGTTGCAAGATAAACATGTACGAGTGCAAGATATCTCATAAAAGAATAAAATAAACAAATCTCAAGTTCAGGATAACAAGACCATACTGTAGTAAAACAGTGATTCCCAGTGTTACAAACATGCAAAACTGAATCCGTCAAAACGTCTCGAAAGTAGACTCCCAAAAGAATCCAGCGAGTATAAATAAGTCATATATTATTTCACAAAAACATAGCTCAAAATTGATTTGAATACAGAAAATAGGTTCAGCTAGAAATCAGGAAAAATGAATTCAAGAACAGGAAAACAGCATGAAAACAATTAAATAAATCCACAAAAAATCTAGGATATTTCCCTATATGTCCAGTATCTAAATATAAAGTTTCATAATTTTCCAGTAAAATTAGATCAGTCATCGAAAATAAGAAAACATCAACAAATGGTAGTTTGGCAAATCTGGATTCCCAACACTGTTGTACGAAAACTATGATATCTTGCAACCAGTGAAACAAAATCCAATTCCGACAAAGGGATATAAAAATAGATAACATATACTAACTTTCATATTTCACAAACATTTTTCATACAGTAAAAGAAATCAGGGTGAAAATACGATTCTTTACAGAACAGCAAGCAAAATACAGCAAGTATAGTTTTCATAAACAAGCATGAAACGGCATGTATACTCATCAATAAAATCTGCCAAAATTTTGGGTAATCCCTAGATAAGTATAGAAAAACTTACCAAAGTTCTAGATCAAAATAATATGTTTAGCACAAGAATCAAAATAATTTAGTCATCAAAATCACCGAGAAACGAAATCTGGAAAAGATCTACACCTCTGTAGTAAAACAGTCATATCTCACACATACGAAAACGAAATCAAGCAAGGTTGGAGGGGTTTGAAAATAGACGAAATTCTCTAAAACTCATGTTTTATACCAAAATTAAGTTACTGACTTCAAGATAGTCCAAAATAGCAAACCAAACAGATCAGCGACAAAATACAGATTTCTCTCTTTATCAACATCTCAACATATATCATACAAAACTTGTTCAAATCACAACCAAACATGAAATCGGGTCTACCAAGTGTCCAAACATCATGAATTAGGGTATCTAGCATGTCCACACCAAATATATCACATGGATTTCAACCAAATTACGAATTCTCACAAAAGTCCCACATACACGATCAAAATCAAAAACGGTAAAACCTAAGTTAATTCATGTCCATATTGTGTCGTGAGTCATCTACGGTCAAATTTCACAATAGAGACAAAACTCATCAAGAATAACACAAACAAGAGTCGTCTCTAGACCCAACTATACTATAGGTGGTATTTTTTACTTGTATCAAACAAATGAATTGGAGTACAAGTTACTTGCCTTAACCGAAGATGAAGAACAACGAAAACCAAGAGTAACGAGTAAAACCCATGAACAAAAATCTACGAATCCAAGCAACGAACCCACGAACAACTCACACGATCCCACGTGCGAACTCTCAAGCAAGCGAGAGAAAGACCAAAAAAGAGACGGCGACAACTTGCGGCCAAGCGAACACACCAAGAAAGAGAACTAGGATTTATGTATGGTGGTGTAGGAGGTGGTCGGCCTAGGGAGTAGGGGGATGATGGGCTCGGCTCGGTGGTGGATCGGGATTGGAGGCAGGCCGGGAGGGGGTGTTCGGTGGTCTAGGGTGTGCACGGGCCGGAGGTGAAGGCTCAGCCTGGGGGGGTCTGGTCGGGCTGGTGAGCGACGGCGCAAGCACGGGAGAGAGAGGGAACTAGGGTTAGGGTTTGTGATTAGGATTTAGGGTTAGGGGGATTAGAGATGTATATATATATGGGGATTTGGGTTAATGGGTAATTGGGTTGTGGGTAATTAGGAGTAGTAGTAGGATTTGAATTAATGGGTTTCAAATAGGATGCAAATAGGATTGTGGATTTTAATTTGGCTTTGGTGAACAAATTAGAATAAAAAATAGGATTGGGAAAAATAGGATGAGCAACCAAACACCACCACTCACACCCAAGAACAAAAATAGAATGGACAAGAACACAATGAAAGAAAGAACAAAATAATGAAGAACGAAACAAAAGAGACAACCAATCAACACAAAGAGCTCAAAAAGAAATAAAACGAATATATATTGAAAACAACTCCAATATACAGTTCGGAAAAAAATACAAGAGAGAAAATATACCAAAACGAAAAATACACCGAAAAATATACAAAATGAAAAACAGAAGTTACACTAATAAAACTCATAGGTTTAGACCCACAATCTTTTCACTTAACACACCACACAACAAACCACAAATAGAGAAATTAAAAAAATAAATTGCTCAAATAATAGGGAAAATTAATTTTACCTCATGATTTTAGTCGATTTATGGGAGAGGTTGAGAAGATGCCTTCGCTGATTTTGGTCTATTTATGGGTCCGATTTGGATTTAGGGTTTCGATAGTGACGGCGGGGGTTGGAATCACCAAAGAAGGTGGAGATGGAGCGAGGGGTTGTGGTCGATTTCGAAGTGAGAGAGAGATATCGGGGTTTGAGGTCATGAGCGAAGTGAGAGAGGGACGTCGAGGTTTGTGGATGTCGGGAAATCGGAGATGAGAGAGCTCGGGAAGCTAGGGTTTGGGGGGAATTTGAGAGCGGGAGATCGAGCAAGGGTGTCAGGATCGATCGAGCTAGGTTTGGGGGAGAAGCTAAAATTGGGGCTAGGGACAGAGGAGACAGAGAAAGAGATAGAGAATGAGGGGTAATGTCCACAATACCCCCTTCATCATAAGTGAAAGAGCGGGGGGAGGAGGGAATATCAGCCGCACAATCAAGATCATAATGAAGATCGAGATCGGGCGGCTGAGGGAGAGTGCGCACGAGGAGTGTGTAAAATGGAGTGTGCAATTGAAGCGCTTATATATATATATATATATATATATATATATATATATATATATATATATATATATAGTATTTTTCACGTGCGATGCACGTTTTGAAAAAAAGTTGGAATTAAACGTGCAGTACATGTAAGTCAACAATATTTAGGACGTGCGATGAACGGGCAACACACGTATTTTTCAAAAATTAAGAAGGAAAAATTTTGATGTGTACGTGCGATGCACGTGTTGAAAAATAGATTTGGAGTTGCACGTGCGATGCACATGTTTTTTTTGTGATAAAAGTAGTATTTCTTTTGTGACAAAAAATATTAAAAATTGTTTATTTGTGACAAACTCTTCCTTTAAATAGTAAGTAAATATATCTTTAATCTCTAATATTATAATGGGAGAAGGCCTTAGTGTCATTCGTAAATTTGTAAATCTACCAACGCATGCATTGCACGTACATAACTAATATGAAGGAGGTCTCAGGTTCGATTCCTCACCACGTCAGATTTTTTATTTTTTTAATATATTAAATATGCATCACACATGTAAATTACTATCTATTGATCTATCTATAACATAATATATAATCTATACTATTTTAATGGAAGAGTTGGAGTTGTAAATCTACCTCAACTCTCCCATTATAGTGTTTACATTTACTTTTAAAAATATATAATCATATTTATTAAGACATGCATCGCACGTGTATTTTAGAGTTTTCTCTTTTTTTTCAAAAAATAATTCGTGCATCGCACGTGTATATTACTAGTTATATTGTAGATAAATAGATGGATAATAATTTACACATGTGATGCATGTTCAATATATTAAAAAAAAATAAAGTAAAAAATGTGACATACTGAGAACTTGAACGTGAGACCTTATTCATATTAGCTATGCACGTGCGATGCATGTGTTGGTAGATTGACAAATGACACTAAGGCCTTCTCCCATTATGATATTATTATTAGAGATAATATAATATAATATTAGAGATTAGAGATTTATAAAATTTTAATAATAATAAAAATTTGTAAACAAGAAAATAAACACATGTTATAGACTTAACGCTTCTTGCATCCGCGTCAACTACGGTAAGTATCATACTAGTGTTACCCGATGCAAATTACACAGCTTAAAATAGTTTAAAAGACTCATAAAATTATATAGAAATTTCAAAAAATGTGAAAGAATTTGGGTAAACTTATGAATATCATTCATACCATAATTACTGAAATCTTCAATATCATCCTCAAATAAGCAGATAGTTTAGAAAATCACTGTCAAACCAAAATGTCATACAATTTAGTATTACTAAAGCTGCTAGGGGGTGCGGGGTAGGGATGGGGGTGGGTTTGGAAAGAGCCGTAAGATTTTGTGAGGTTGGGAAAGTGAAAGGAGAAGATACTATATTTTTTTAATAATAAAAACCATGCGCACTGCACATGTTAGTTAATAGGAATCTCTACTTTTACTTTCATTTCTCTATTTCAAAATAAAGAAGGGTTTTTAACATGTATACCCCTAACAAATATGTTAATATCATATATACCCTTCAAAATTGTGTATTTTCATATACGCCCCAAACAATATGAGCAAATTTCTTATTTACCCCTTAAAGTTGCTTCAAACTACGTGTATTTAAAATTTATGAGATTAGTGGCGAATTTGGCTGGAAAACATGATGAAGAAGATGAAATTACAAAGATTTCTTGTAAATTTATCCATTTATTAAGAAAACTACAAAAAAAATTTGGAAGGGTTGATGTGTTTCTGTTGGTTTTATAGTCGACTGAGTTTATAAAAAGTAAGAAGAAGAAGCTTGACTAGTGGAGGAAAAATATTTCAGTCATTTTACATAAAATGTATTATATATAATTGTATATTTCATACATTTTTATGTTTTAAAAGTAGTTTTAACCTAAGGGGTAATTAAGAGGTCAGACACATATTTTAGGGATAAATGTGAAAATACACATTTATGAAGGGTATATGTGATATTCACATATTTGTTAGGGACATGCATGTTAAAAATTCAATAAAGAAATGAGAGAGAGGGTAGACTCTCTCTCCTATTAGTATAAGATATCAGGACCGGCCCCCATCTTGAGGCAGGTGAGGCGGCCGCCTTAAGCCCTCGATTTTTTTGCAATCTTAGTTGCCCCAAAATTTGTATTCCCTTTGTAAATATAGACACATATTTTGTACGTAAAAAAATTATATTGTAATTAGGGGTCCCCCAAAAAAATTATTTGAGCCTTTCACTTTGGGCCCTCGAGAACTCAGGGCAGACCCTGTAAGAGCATCCATAGTCGTTAGCTAAAATGCATTTTATGCATAATTTCCTACTTAGCATCCACACTCGTTAGCTATTCTGTCTTTTTTTTTCATTTTTTGCTACAATAAAAAGCCAAATATAGCATGGGATATAGCAATATGCATTTTATAGCATAACGGATTATTTAATTAATTTTTAAATGATCGTTTCTTCCGAACAAAAAAAAATCCAAATCTTAACCTCTTAATTAGTAGTTAATCTCTAATATTATAATGGGAGAAGGCCTTAGTGTCATTTGTAAATGTTTTGTCAATATCTACCAACCCGTGCAATACACTAGTATTATACACGTGCTGTGCACGTGGGGAAAATTTTGGGGGAAAATAAAAAGGGAAAAAAATTCAACTAGCACGTGCATTGCATGGGTTGGGATATGGACAAATTACACTAAGGCCTTCTCCCATTATAGTAGTAGAGATAAAGGAGGTTCTAAGTTCAAATCTAGACTATGTCTAAATGTTTATTTTAAAAAACTATATTTATTAAGACGTGCATCCCAAGTGTAAATTACTAGTTAGTTTAATTAGTATTTTAATTAGAATTTTAGTTAAATAATTGGTTGTTAATTAAGTTTAGTAAATTAATAACTTAATTAAGACCTTAATTAAGGAAGTCCCATCTCATGTGGGGCCCACAACGTTTTTTTCTTTTTTTGCTTAAAAAAATTCCCAAAACTCCCCCCTTCCCCCCTAGAAAAAAATAAATAATCGACAGACGAAATATATACATATTGTATCTCAGACGACTGTGGATGCTCTAAGATATAGATATAATGTACTGTTAGAGCATCTGTAGTCGTTTGCTATTTATCCTTAATATGCATTTTTTGATAAAAAACCCGCTGCAGTCGTTTGCTATTTATCCATTTTATGAATAAATCGCTACAGTAGATTGCTATATTTGAGAATCCGCATAAGTTATATGCATATATGAGTAGCGGAACATGATGTGCCGTCCCACAAAAAAAATTAATAATTTTTTCATCGGACGGCACATAATGTGCCGTCCCATTTATAAATTAATTAGTTTATTGAATTTCAAATCGCCAAAACGAATTAAAAATCCGAAAAATCCCCCCCCCGGACGGCACATGATGTGCCGTCCCACGCCCCCCTTTTTCCGGGCGGCACATAATGTGCCGTCCCATGGGCTTTTTAAAATTTTGGACTTAATTAAACTGCATCATTTAAACACTAACACTTAATTAAACTGCATCATTTAATTAACACTAACACTTAATTAACTAACTATATCAGTTTTACTAAATTTTGGACACTAAATTTTTTTGGACACTTAATTAACACTAACACTTAATTTACTGCATCAGTTTTGGACACTAACACTAACACTTAATTAACACTAACACTAACACTAACACTTAACGATTAAAAATATATTAAAATAATAATTAAATTATTTTTTTTTCTACTCAGACGGCACTTCATGTGCCGTCCCACCTATAAAAAAAATTAAAATTTTATTTTAGCGTTCGGACGGCACTTCATGTGCCGTCCCACGTAATTTGTTATTTTTTTAGTATTTTTTATTCTCAGACGGCTCTTCATGTGCCGTCGTTTATTTTTATATTAATAGAAAGCTAAAATATAGCTTTAAACGGCTGCAGCAAAACTAGGATTCCTATTTCTATTTATCCATTTATCCATATTTTACCACTCAACGACTACAGAGTACACAGAATAGTATTGATTCTAACTTTTTGGATTTGGTTATTTTTATTAGTTTTTTTACCTTCACTCATTTGCCTTTTTGAAATTGACACGGATTTGGCATGTTGCTTACATTTTCGTTTCGGCATCTTATCTCCTAAATAATTTTAGAATTTGAAGCCCTATTAAATAAAAACTTTATAACATAGAAGTTTTACATTTTTTTAAAATATATTGTTGAAAAAGTTGTTATTGTTCATAAAGTTGATGCATGTTTGAAAATTATTGATGTTGTGTTTACTTGGGTTACTACTTTAATTTCATTGTTGTGCTTCCTTTTTAGTTAGCTCCTTTATTTTTCAATATGCATCCGTGAAAAACAACTTTTGAGACCAGTTCACTTTCTTGCAGGACGACCTAACACTAAGAGACTAATATACAAAGCTCTAACACTTATGCTGGTATGTCGTTTTTGTCGCTCCTAACTACCTCTTGCTCATGCTCATATTTTCCTTTTTTTGGTTGCTTTAAACAACAATTTAAAATTGTTCATGTAATATTATGAAATAAAAAAATTTACGATGCATTTGTACAATATTTTAAAAGTGTGATCTTCAAAACTTGAGCAATAACTTTATACACCAACGAATGAGTGCATCTCCTTTAAAAACCTTTTATATTTCTTTACTTTGTATTCTATACCATCCATGTATCTCCTATAGGAATATCTCCATCTTACCAATGTTTATTCCCCTTTGAACTTTGAAGTTAATATGCTACAAGTAATTTGGGTTAGACAAAGATACAAATTCCTCATATATTAAATTTTTTGCTACTAGCTCATAAAATTTTGAAATTTTT